>JAMKCH010011407.1:0-32781 GCA_023653785.1 Ophioderma brevispina
GACCTGGGGATTAATTATTCCCTTCACTAAAATTAAAGCAATATTATTTTAACCAGAAAAAGCTGTGTCCCCACATGAAAAGAGTGCACATTATTTAGAAAAATGAATAAAATGTCAACTCAATTTATTTCTAGAATATCAGTGACCAATGGGTGTGCATAACCTCAACATGCTCAAGCGAATAATCGGCCCTGAACACACTTCACATTCTTTTACATCTGGTCCTTTGTTATTGTGCACGCAGTTGAAAGATTTCGAATGTTATGTCCTTGCCGCATAATTGGCGTAAATTCTTTCCTCGTTAGCAATAAAAGAAATCTTGAGCTTCTACTGAGTGTTCAATTAACTTTGACCATATGATTAATATTTTTTTCGAAAAGAAAATGTAAAGGGACAAAATTCATGAAAGAAAAGCCCATGGCAAGGGCTGACCTAATTTGTGCATAACCTAAATCCGCAAGCTATTGTCTTTAAAACCATATTTCTATTCAATTTACCAAGAAAGGCAATGGTATTCAGCCACCTACATTTTTAAAAATCATGTTACCCTTTATGTTATGAACAGACACTAGAGCTCAATACGGGGAAGTGATAACACTTGAAAAAGCTTGAAATCGTTTCAACAGTGTGGGCAGTAACAATGGACCTGCATACCCTGATGAAAAAAAATCTCAAGTGTTTTTAGGTTGTTTGTTGAATACCATTAGCTCTATTGTTCGCTTGAGTTTACGTGTACATATTGGTCACTGACATTCTGGAAGTAAATTGATTTGACATTTTATTCATTTTATAAATAATGTGCACTCTTTCATTCGGGGATATAGCTTTTCCTGGTTTACATAATAATTTCTAAATTTTAGTGAAGGAAGTTATCCCCAGTGCTGTAGCACGGAAAGATGGTTAAATCGCAAAGGTATCATGGCCTATAGGCCCCAGTTCGCTGTGCTTATTATCCTGCCCTCTTACCGATATAGCACTCATTAACTTTTACGTTTTATACCCTGATATTATCTACATTATTGAGACTCACTTTTTGTTACCCCTTGTCCTGTCCTGTCTTGTTTTGTCATTGTCCTGCTGTCTTGTTGTAGCTTGTTGTGTTTAGTCCCGCCTTTGATAGCCCACAATACGTTCCACTTTCTACTGGGTGGGGTCAATCTTAAAGTTCATTTGATCTTAATGGCCTCTCCCACACACATCTTCCCCCATACTCATTATTATTTCACCAAGTTATTATGAATTTCTATAATCTTTTGTGTTTAAATTACCAAATATTTACTGCAGTCTGTAATTCAATTCATGTCATATGTAATTATTATATATAGATTTGAATTTGGGGGTATATTGTATTCATTATTGTATGTTGCATATACACTGCATATATTCTTCATTTGCCTAAACACTATAATTCGATTATATTATTGTATTGTCATTTTTGTATACTATTGGAAGATGAGTGTGAAAAAGATGTCTAAATGTCCGAGATTAGTTTAATTCTAAATAAAGTCTCTCGCAACTTAAAAATACAGATTGATAAATTAACATGTAGAGATATCCCATAAAATTTATACACCATATAAGCATATCATATAAATACTCATTCATACGGTTATTAACGGTACGTGTTTCGATCGTCTTTTAATTGTTAACCATCAATATTATCACTGCAGTGAAATAGTCGTCCCAGAAGCATTCTAGCGTTCTAAAACCACCAACACGGGCAAGTTTGGTTTCCCAGTGTACTTTTGGTGGGTAGTTTAGGCAAGTGCTATACTTTCTCATGATAAACAAAATTCGGAAGAAACACCCTTGTTTTCAGATGCACCCATACACCAACTGTGGAAAATATTTCCCCTAGATTTACTTACTACTTCAAATCAAACCTTGCTTTAGTTCAAAATAATTACAGTAGCTTAAAACATGATTTGAGATCACCTTATACACTGTTGCTCTCAATTGGATAAAATATTTTTACAACTTTATTTTTATGGAATGATTCTTATAGTGTGCGATTATTTATTCATTCTCTAGGGTGACTATCGCCACAGCACTACTTGATTGATCAGGTTTGTTCCGAACATAAATCACCATACTTAATTAGTGCACTATTAACTTTAAACGAACTGTGTCCCTGGCCTGAATTAAAAGGCGGTATTGAACTGCACATTTAGGATTTTGTAATTTTTTTCACATCAGTCAGTTTTACAGATAACACATTTTTGGTATTTCATGCTCGAAATAATTCATCTGTTTAAAATGTCAATCACTCACTAATATCGATTATGCACCACTGACATGAATCAGTGCGTTTTTTTCATGTTGTCAATGGGCGAAGCGGCCCCAAAAAAAACTTCATTCGGCCAAAGCCTGAGCTAACTCCTCTAAGTTTGAGGAAGATTGTCTCTGTCTTGATGGCTGGCCTAAGCATCCCTCCCAGGCATGCTCAATAGGTTAATATCAGGGGAGCAGCAGGCCATGTATCTGCTCCCACCCCCTCTGCCTCAAGACATTGTCTCACTACATACAGCGGCCCTGTGCGGCGTAGTGTTGTCGTCTTGCAAGCCAACAATTGTTTGCATAAACCCTTCTTACCTGTGGTTGCAGTGGTTTTCCAGAACGTTCTGGTACACGACTGCGTTCATGTTTTCAAATCTGCACCACAATTGACGTTTTTTTCTTTTTCCTCCATTATGTACCGGCCCATACCATCACTGAGCCGCCACCACCTTGAGTCGATTCCTGAATACAGTCATCTCTGAGGTTCTAACCACGTGATCGACGAACCATTTGTCTTCTATCTTGATGGTCAAGGATGTAATGGCTCTCGTCATGTAGCCAGTGTCCGAGCTGTAATTTTACGTGCTCCCTAGCCCAGCGAAGTCGAACGTGGTGAACGGTTAGGCGTGGACATTTGGTCATTCGTCTTGCTCGGTAACCATTTTGAAGCAATCTCCGATTTACAGTTTGGCGGGAAACGTTGATTCCATACTGTCTTCTCCACAAAAGACGTAAACGGCTCGTTGGCATTTTCCGGGCTCTACGGCACAGATTGGTAGTCAATCGTGGTCATCCTAGATATTTTCGTTTTGTAGCCCGAAATGACCCACCTCTCGATGATATCTGATGATTTTACAGACCGTACTCTGCGATATCCCGAGGAAATCAGCGACCTTTAGCTTGTTTGTACCCTTCCCGTCGGAGTGCAAGCACTCTTCGGCGTATTGACAATGCCGTTGAACGAAGCATATCCTAGGGAACCTCCAGCAATCCCCTTGGAGTTGCCAGTTAAAGGTGCTTGTTCCGATTTATGTGTATTGTGTTCTCTACTTGATATGAGAGCCTGGCACATACACCCCATCAAGTACCGTGGGAAACAAACTTGCGGTTTTGATGGTAGACGCAATAATGCATGTTGCAAAGCCCTATTCCATACTGTGCTAATATTGATGGTTAACCACTAAAACGGCGGTTTTTTGTTTATATCTTGGGAATTAAATAGATTTGAGGGCTCAAATTTCAGGGACGACAGTGAGAAAAATACGTCCTTTCATCTGATATCAAAATCGATACTACTTCCGGGTAAATCGGGGGTCCCAAAGACGATGGGAACACGCACCTTTAAGTTTTGAACTGATTTTTTTCTCTAACAGCAGTACGTTATTCAAAATGTGTCATCAGTAGTTCATCACAAATGCTACGTTAAAACTAAAAGAAATATGAAACGCCTGTAGTGAATATCTCTACAATATCTCTACAGCTTAAAAACAAAACATCACACTGCGTAGTTTACCAATTCATCCAATAGAGAATCGTGAACCCCACAGCATCATTCATATTATCCATGATGCACCATCCAAAATTTGGACCTCATTTTATACATTGCAGAAACGGTCAAAACATTTGGGACATGGCTGGAAGAACACAAAGTAAAGCCAAGAAAGTGAGAAACATAGTGACCTCCAAAACAGGACACTCCAAATATGAACGTGACACGTATGAAAAACTGTTAAGATCCCCACTTTCAGCATCATTGTCATCCAAAGACCCCTATTTTTGTAAATGTATGAACAAAGTCTTCATATTTTTAGAATGTTTTTCAAACTTGTCACCCAAAGACCTAAAATGACAGTTCACACTGTTCTCTGTTACTAAATGCCCCTTGGTTTGAAAGCGCCAGCCTTACACCGATATCCATTTCACATGCGAGGAAAGATTCAAGGTAAATCCCGTTTTCAGCAACTACGTCACTTCGTTGGCGAAAATGTGAGGTTCATACGTTTTTTCATACATAATAGTAACCATTGCATGTACCGTAATGAATTCACTGAACACTGACAATGTTAATAAGAGATTGAACGAGTTAAACGAATTAGTCCATTGACCATTTTCTGATCACTCTGTGAATTGTCATAGTTCGCTTTCTCCCTGATGTAATGGAGAATTTGCTCGAATCCGTAGATTTTTGGTGAACACTCGCAATTTATTGCTTAGCAGGTGACACCCCATATACCATATCTGACTTTATGTAATAGTTGGTTAACCAGGGATCATGTAGTTCCTTGTCTTCTCTAAACGACATCCAGCAACTGTTAAGAATTTTTCCCGTAGTGTCTTGTTGATTTCTCTTGCCAGCGGGAATTTCTTTGGTTAGTGATTGTGTGATACCTGACCAATATGGCGTCTGGCTTGATGCAAATGCAGAACAAAAACATTGCCAAACGAGCCAGTGATATTGTTTTGCTTTATGGATCTCCAACCATCAGCATAGTGTTTCCTGTAGGATAAAAAAGACATATTTCATAATTTCTATAATTGTCTCGTGTTACTTCCTCAAAGTTTCAACGATTCTGTTATTTCTGCGAGGTTGTATGTTTTTCATGAAAAAATCAATACAACTTTCACGTGGCGTGGATGGAGTCCAACGTTCGCACGCTCTCCCTTGCTATGCCTTGGTGTACATCGATACAGGGTCGAATAACATTTGTTCGAATTAGGGGTTGTGTTAAAGTGCAAGGATGATATTTACCCAGATCAAACCATGGAGACGCCCAACATATAACAACCTACTTTACACTTAAGTGTATAAGGGGGCGTCCATGTGTACACAACATTTTGTTTTTCGTGCGCAATTTTTAAATGTAAATTACTGTGACCCATTTTTTTGTAATTGCCTAAATATCAGTTGCGCATATTGTGGTGGGAAAATCAAATCGGCCATGGGTTATTTTGCATAATTAGCATAATTCATCCTTGGGGCGCATCAAAATTTGTTTGCCTCTTAAATCGCACTGGATAACTTTTTACAAATTATTTCAGCAATGTAAATGTTTATGTTATCCTATGCTTAACATCCTTTGGCGGGAGAGAATTGGGTGTGAGTTGTAAAAATTGTTTTTTTGAACCTCCATTTTGAAATCGGTACAACCGATTTGGAATTTTTCCCCTTGTT
Source organism: Ophioderma brevispina (assembly GCA_023653785.1). Taxonomy (NCBI): domain Eukaryota; kingdom Metazoa; phylum Echinodermata; class Ophiuroidea; order Amphilepidida; family Ophiodermatidae; genus Ophioderma; species Ophioderma brevispina. The sequence goes on from JAMKCH010011407.1 coordinate 5,450, forward strand.
ATGCTAGTCGTGTGGATATTACCCCATCAAGACCAGAGTTTTGGTAAAAAATTCCAGCGGCAAAGTGGTTTATTAGAGGGGGGTACATGGGACTCCACCCCCTTAGACACTAACGGGAGTGTGTAAAATGCATAATACCCCCCCCTACATAACACCTAAAATTTACCATTAAAAAACAGTAAACACCGACTAAAAAGATGTTTGTTAAGGGCAAATAGATTTTGAAGCACCAAATATTGTGTCATCTAGTAATTTCATATAGAATTAGCCACTCAATAGATTCTTACTTATATTTGGACTACAGAAAAGGTCTTAAAAGAGAGAAAGAAGACGATTTGATTGCTTATATTTCAATATAAAAACCTAGGCTGAATTTTGTATTTTGTCCTATACGAAATTAGAAATTTCACAATTTTTGTACCAAAGCAACATTTTTCATCTTAATCCTTGCAGATGGGGATAGTTTGGATGGAAAGCTTACATTAGGCAAAAATAAGAATTTTCACATTTTTTGGGGGTACATGGTATGTGAAATTCTCGTTGCAACTTTTAATGTCTTGGGTTTACCGAGTAAGAGCAACACAAGATAATCGGTGAGCTCTGTGTAAAAATCTTCGGGATAAACAATAAACAGCCTGTGTATAGTAGATCCAACCTGAGATGTCCACCATTCATTTAAGTGGAGGTACGAGCTCTGATGTATGAGTAGCAATAATAAAACTTCACAACAAATCATTGATGTTTGAAAACATCTCTCAGATGATTAAATGAGAGTAGCATGAACAATTACGCAGGCAGGTGGGATAAGAAAGGCAGAGCCATCCAACGTTTTTCCTTGCGTATACAGGTGCACATTTGAATGTAGGTAGACATGCGTTTGCGCAGAATATGTACTCAATAAATAAATAAAATCTGAATCAAGTTGACAGAAGATAGTGACAGTGAATCTGAATTTGACGGTGATGACTGAATGTAAGTGATTTTTGTTAACTCATAATTTTACATAAATATACGATATACTATAGGTCTATATATGCATGATTCTGTTTCATGAAAAGTTCGAGAAACATGACTTCTTTGTGCTCAGCCCTAATTGTTTACTGGGAATGCGGATACACATCCTATTGTGACCGGATTATCGCATACTATCGAATAAATCTGAAGGATTCACCATATTTTCATCGAATTATCGCAGCCCGGGACGGGCATATCAGGTTGGATCGACTTTATAACTGGTTTCTTCTGTTCTCAATAATGAAATACCGTTTAATCGCCATGAACAGTCCATCAGCCGACAGTTTAATTTTGAAGCCACCTATAACTCACATTAAAATGTTAAGTCGAATTCAAACTTAAATTATATGGGCGACAATCTCCCAAACGAAGATAAAGAAAAAAAAACAGCGGTATGATGATCTTAACTTACCTACAGCCATTAGGATGACCAATGAATTCAGCCCTATCAGGAACACTGCCATTCCCACTTGATTATAAACCCCAACTCCTGTATCTGGTTCGGGTATCAGCAGCATTGAAGCCAACAGTAGGTTAAAGAAAATGGCCGCCAAAGATATCATTTGAAGCCAATGCTCAAAGTAGTGTTTCATAGGTTTGAAATAAGCGTGACTGGTCAGAAATACGACAGACAAACCAATGGTAACACCCAGAGTTAGGGAATCTTCAGATCCAAACGTAACCACAAGAACTGTTTGTAGAACCTTACGAGTAAGCTCCAAGATCTCCCAGTACCAGAAATTGGTCTTATAGTTTTCACAAAGAAATCGCAAATACAGCGGATAATCATTTTCTTTGTTATCATCCTTTTTCATTTTGTCATCTGCGTCTGATTGCGTGCTCTCTTCCTGGGCTAGCTTTTCGTCGTCATCTAGAATTGATCTTGTTTGTTCGGGTGTATCAGAAGAGCAGACACGGTTAGTTTCTCCTGAAACATGACTTGCCTGCACAATACATTCATTTTGGTTTCCATTACAGTCAAGGTTATCGTCGATGTTTTGACATGCCTGAACTTGAAGATTGCAATCCATTTTTCTAGACACGTTGCTTTGCAGAGAACGCCGTAGTTGTGAACGTTTTAAAAGGATCAGCAAGACCAGAGGAAAGCCTATGACGTAGAGAAGTGACACGTAGGCAACATAAGCATACGTCTTATGTTTGGAACTGTCACAATCTATGGACAGATCACCTCTCAAACGACTCTTACAATGTTCATCCTTCTCATCTAAGCAGATGGGGTAGCAGGCGGCCGGTACCAAACCCATAATAATGTTACACATACTGAGATAGGTAATAAACAACATTAAGATGATAAATAAATGACATTTCAATCTGGTGCGTCGCAGCTGGTCTGGACGATATTGGAGATTATGTTTTTTCAAGTATATGAAATGGATGACGCTTGACAAATATGAAACAAATGCAAGGAAAAAAACACACCCATAAAAGAAAATACCGGCAAGATATTCTTGGTACACATCGAAGTGAAATGTTTGGAAATAGCAACGCGGTTTAGCAATTAGCTTGAACATATTCAATTCCAAGAGCCTGAAAAGGTCACCAAGAGCGGAGATTTCATTTGGCCATTGAATGTTATGTAATGACGTGAAGATTGCACCCGTTACCTGATAGTAACCAAGAACAATCTTGAATCTGGCGACCAAAATATCTACTATCGAACGAGTACCGTCTTTTCGCTTTTTATAATCCCATATACCAACTGCTACGAAGACCAACAACATGATCAGGATTGCCAGGATCTCAAGAACAAAATGCCAAAGTGGTGGACATTTAAGACAATACTCAAACCAAGAGTAATGATCGCCTGTACATTGCGAGCATAGCCAACCTTTGTAACCGTGAGCACAAGAGACATTTACGGGGTCATCGGATACGGGGCAAGCAACAGTTCCTCCAGGACAGGGCAGTGCTTTCGGTAAGTCTCCATAAAAATGTGTACACCTTGAATCGTACTTTTCGTTTTCTTTCTTCAAGTTAGAAGAGAAGCATTGATAGCGAACAAGATTCTCGTGGTTAATTGTTGTATTTTCAGTAAGATCGAACGTCCACCAATGGCCTGGTTTAAGTTGCTGAAACTCATAAGAACAGTCAAGCCCTTGAGAAGGACAAGGTTCACAAGCGCCGAATCGGTCTCTTCGGAAGTAATTATCTAGGCAAGGGCATGCTCGAAATCCAGCATGAATGCTTTTATTGGTTCCCGTGGGACACACGTGGCAGTCACCAATGTTCTTACCAGGAGCAAAGCTTGGCGGAACGAAAGTGCCAGGATTGCACTGCTCGCATTTTATCGCCTTTGGCTTAGTTGCAGATTGGCCCCGTCTGTCTTGGTAAAAGCCTCCTGATAACAAATGAAAAAAGCAATTGCAGCAATATCGTGATTTATGTTTTTAATTTTTATCCTTCAAACATTATATAAATGAATAAAAAAACTCAGCTCTATATCTTTGATGAGCACTATACCCATATGGTGCGTTGAAATTTGGTAACGTTCAAAAAATAGTACTTTTTGTACCCTATACTCAGTGCTTTTCTATGATGGAGTAATTCATTATACAGATTTGTGGTCAATAACTTTGTAATATTTGTAATCAATCTGTTTGGAGTCGTATTTTTATTTATATTTTATACATGTTTGTGGATTATATTGAAAGCAACCGACGATTAAAATGAAGAACATTTTTTTTTAATCTGTTACATGAAGACACTGCAGCTGGAAGACTGGTGGTTAGATCAAGCCAGTCTCCCAGCTATCTTGCCTGAAACCTAGTGTGATGAAGAGCGAAAATTGCTGGCGCGGTGGATTGAGAAACACATAAGTATGCATCAAAGGTACGCGCGCGTAGAGGCCTATTTAGTCGCCAACGTAAATGGGAAAACGAATTGTGGCGGACAGTAATTTTAATCTGTTTTTCAGCTCCTACGTACGATCGAAGCTAAATCAGAATATTATCGAGAGCCCGTTACGTCTCGCCCAATATGTTTGCAACTCATAGGTCAACAAATAAGTATGTGCTCAATCAATCCAATTTTATATCAAACCTGGTCACAAGGACAGGTATAAAGTAACTGGGTGTCCTCCGTTAGAGAGTATCCTAGCTACAATGTAAACATGTACGGAATAAATCGTGACCGTGTAGACGGGCGGGGCTATTTGGGTACAGTGCTGAAACAAATGATGCGTACAGCACTCAATAGAGAACACAATAGGTGGATGGGTGATGGATTATGACACTGTATTTCATGACAGCTGTCCCCCAGCGAATTTATGTCATATGTCTATGTTAGGGTCAAAGGTCATGATGAGGTGACTGGGGTTAAAAACGCGAGTTCCACTAAAAACACTAACGCTCCTGCAGTCTACGAAGTATGATTACGTGACTTATGTAACTTATGATTTGGATCAAAGGTCATTTGGGGTCTGAGCATAAAATATCGTAAAAAGAAATAAATACAATATGCAAGGTAGTACAATGATGCTAATTGCACAGATGCATGTTAAAAATGACATACAATTCAATGGAGGTCATTAAAGGGTCATTCACTTACCAATTAAAAAATAAAAAAAGTAAAATTATTAAAATTTAGATGAATGACTGAAATGAACCCCTTTGACATTGTAAATGTCAAAATACTTTCAAACTCATTCAAATTCATTGGAGGGTGATAAAGAGGTCACAAGGCTAAAAACATCTTCTATCTTGACTGTGCTCAGATCTGTCTTCAGATCGTCTTTCTTCTTTCGTCTTTCTATCAACATGCACCTCTTTAACTTATCTCCTTGAACGATTGGTCACAAGTACCGCTACCCCACTCAATGTATGTCATATGCCTAGATTGGGGTCAAATATCATGAAATCACCGGGGTAAAAAATGTGATTTTCACTAAAAACGCTACTCCTTCTACAGTCTACGAAGTATGATCACGTGACGCTATTACATTTTGATCAAAGACAAGTGTCAATGAACCGATTTTCATTAAAAATGATTACAGATTACATAGTATGATCACGTGATCATGTATGTGGTGCAGTTTGACTTCACCTACAAAATTCATTTAATGAAATTTGAATCAAACTTACCGACTGGGCATTTCGTACAACCCGGATCGTACCGATTTCCGTAATACCCTACTGGACAAAGCTTGCAAGTGCTTTCATCCCAACCTTTTGTGGTACAAATGAAGCCAGTCATTTCAAGGTCATTACCTATGTCAGGCTCTACGTGGAGTGTAGTATCAAAATCGCTTCCTTCGAGTTTACTGCAGAGAATAACAGCAGATTATCGTAGCCGTAAAAATTATAGTTGGTTTCATTTCATTTCATTTTATTCAGTACTCAAAACAATATACATAAAAATATGAGAAAATAGCAAAATTAATATACAAATTCCACATAATAAATGACAGCTTAAAACACTGTATACACATAACTGGAAAACAATCTGCAGAAGGTGGGTTTAAAGAACATGAACCACGAGTACCAAGGATGGGCAGCAGACACAGAGGCAGGTATTAAAACCATCTAAGCCTGAACTAAAAGAACTTAAAATAGATTCAAAAATTTAAAAACAAAATGCAAAATCAAATTCCATCCTAATATTTATCATGGTGGTGCGGATTTTGCTCAGCTAGCCAACTTTGCTCAACAAGATGTTTTTGACTGAGATTTTGAATTGCTGAAAACTTATTTGCTCTTTGATGGAATTAGGCAAAAAGTTCCAATGTCGTATAGCAGTAAAGAAAAATGTGTGGGTAGCCCGACGTTTGACTTTAGGAACAACAAAATTAAAAGGACTACCCCTGGTACTGTAATTGTGAACTGATGACGACCGAACAAAGTGTGTATTTAGATAGTCTGGAGCTGTACCATGAACAATTTTAAAAACATGATTTAACTTCATCTGAATGACTCTGGCCCGTATTCCAGAAACTTGTTTAGCTAAACGCAATTTTAGCTTAAAATCGCCGTAATTTAAAATTGCGTTTAAGCAAAACGTGTTTAAATATTTGTATCCATTTGCTTACTTAAACGGAAACTTTAAACACAAGTAACATCGTTGTTATTTAAAGACGCTAACTTGAGTGTATAAAAGACCCTATTGTATTTTAATGGTTGAGTGCACAAAGTGTATCATGGCTTTCCGTAGCGTTTAAGGTGTTACACGAACTGGACGAGAATGATATGCACCATTGCTTTTGTCAACTGGACAGTGCAATGAGCCGTGCACTTGACGAAAACACACACTAAAATACTTCTCAAACTAGCCCCGTACCTAGTTTGAATTTCGACGCATTTGGCGAAGTTAAAATTACGTTTAACTTTAAACTCCTTTCTGGAATTGTGTTTACTTAAGCAATACGTTTAACTCACATATAAACGTTCACTTAGCTTAAACTCGCGCTAAACACCTTTTTGGAATACGGGCCTGCAATTTTTACTGAAAGTATACCGACTTCATACAAAATTCCTTTTGACCAATATGATAACGGGGGCCTTTGTTCAAGATGAATCTAACAACCTTGTTCTGCATTGTTTTTGTAATACTGAGTTAAAGATGTAAACCATGATGAACAAGCATAATCATAATGACACAAAATCAAGGCAGTACTCAAAGTTTTTTCGAGTTTTCTGATCTAAGTAGTGGGCATGTCTATACAAAAACCTAAGTCTGACACCTGCTTTTTTCAAAATGTCACAGACAATTGACTCCCCAGAAAGAGATTCATCAAGGGTTATACCCAAGTATTTGACCGTCTTGGCAGCTTTAATTTCAGAACCATCACAGATAACTGAAAAGTCATTAATCTTATTGAGTTGCCTTTTAGAACCAAACAAGATGCGTTCCGTTTTATCCAAGTGTAATGAAAGCTTATTATCAACAAGCCATTGTCTACATGAATCTAATTCTTTGCTAAGTTTGTTCACAACATAATGTGGGTTTTTATCAGATACCAAAAGAGCATTATCGTCTGCGTAAAGCAGCAGTTTGCAGACAACACTGATGGGCATATCATTCATATAGCATAGCGGGTCCAAGATACTACCCTGTGATATTAAGGGGATCAGAATCGACCTGGTTGACATGGACAATTTGAGTTCTACAACTCAGGTAAGAGCTAAACCAATCCACAGACTCGATACCCATTGCTTTCAGTTTTGTTTTTTGCAGAGAATGGCATGGTCAACAGTGTCAAAAGCTTTTGGAGGTCTAACATTACTAAACCAGTATTTACCATTGGAAATCTGACTTTTGATATAATCTGAAAGGTGGATTAAACAAGTGTCAGTTGAAAATGAATTTCTAAAACCAGACTGATAGGCATATAAGATATTGTTTTCACGCAAGTGTGAATCCAATTGAACAAAAACAGCTTTTTCAAGATTTTTGACGCAATACTAAGAATTATGACTGGTCTGTAATTGCCCACGTCAGAGCGACTATTCTTCTTGAAAAGTGGTCTTACGCGAGCTGATTTAAGTTCTCTAGGAACTGTATTTTGATGTTATAGATAAAATAATGACATGTGCCAACTGATCTTGGTGCACCATCTTTAAAAAAATCTGGCTGGGATTTCATCAGGGCCATGCTTTTGTGTACCTTTAAAGAACAAAGCTCTTCAAGTATAAATTTAGAGGAGACATGTGTAATTTTGATAGCCTTGTCTGCAACGCCCTTTTTCTGGTAATAGTCCTAGACAATGTTACAATCCATGTCAATTTTTTTAAAGAAGGTGGTAGTTTATTAACGAGGGTGCATGCCACAGTGGTATAAAATGTATTGATGTAATTAGCCACTGTAGTTGAGTCAAAACAAAGCTTCCCATCAATATTCAAAACCACATTGGATTGATTTTTGGATTTTGAACTATAGCCCAAAAGCTTAAGCTGTTGCCAAAGTTTTTTTCGGATCAAACCTGTTCGCCTCAATTTTATCCATAAAGTAATTAGCCTTGGCCTTCTTCGCAGACCTTTGCACTTTGTTACGAAGTTGACAATACTCAGAGTATAATTCAGGGTTTCTCTCTTTCTTAAACCTATAAAGCACTTTATCTCTATACCTTATGTCCTCAAGTATATCACTGTTGATCCAGGGCTCGGTTCGACCTTTCAGGCGAACTTCTTTAATCGGAGCAACACGATCAATAATATCAGATCAGTGAAGATCTCCCGAAAGTTCTTCCAAGCCTGATCAACATCACTGCACTATACTTTACACCAATCCGCACTGAAAATATAACTCAAAAGATTGCTAACAGAATATTGCTTAAGAGATCTCAATTTGATAACATTATGGTGACTGAGTTGTTTTTTTAACAATTTTCCTTGTGCAATAAATAAAGAAATGATCACTCAGACCAAGACTTACAACACCAGATTGACAAATTCTGTTACTGTTATTGCACAAAATGTGATCGATATAACTTTCGCTTGTAGGAGTAACTCGAGTTGGCTCTTTAAGTTTTTTAAAACAAACAAGTTTAATATGTCCAGATGGCTTTTCAAAGTCCTACAAGAAGATTTTGGCTCAAGGGTTTTGATATTAAAATCACCAAACACAATAACTTCGCAGTCAGAACGAATTCTGGGGAGGGTCTCCTCGAAGACACCCAGGAAGCGCTGGTCATGTGGATTAGGACAATAGCATACGCCAACGATTATTGTTCTGGGAAGGAGGAGTTCTAGCCTGTCCTTACGAAGGATAGAATATCCCTCAATGCTTATTTCAGAGTCTGTCACAGAAGAGTCTAACCACGATTCAGTAATGGCTATTACGGCAGCTGAAGTTTTATTTGTTGTGCAAGAATTTTAAGTTCAGAAATTCTGTAATAAAGGGAACGGGTATTGAGATGGATAAAATGTAGGCCTCTCCTTCTAAAACAATCATGTTCAGCATGAGCATTTGATGATCTAGATCCTCTTGCCTTAGGGCCTTTGTTGACATTTTGGAAAGGTTGGTTGGTCCCGAAAGGCCAATATGGCTAAAAATGGCAAATTTTACAGCCATTTTTAAAATTTCATGCGGCCATCTTGAAATTCAATATGGCAGGCTCCAAATAAAATTCTGAGATCACCAACAGGTTCATCGGTATCAAAAACATAGGTTTAGACACCTCAAATTTGGTTTTAGTTGCTGTAGAATTAAAGATATGTCAAAAATTGTGATTTTGGCGGCCATTTTGGAATTCCATACGGCGGCCACCAGGGGGCGTAATATTTTTGGGTCTACTTTTTTTCGGAACCTCTGATGCTATAGAAGTCATGTACCAAGTTTCATGCTTTCTTCAAAAAATTTACGATTCGTATGCTTAACACTCTACTAAATATGGCTTCCAAAATAGTAGTTCCATTAGGGGCATTACTAGAGAGAAGAATTACACACGAATAATACGATAATCTGTGTTCACGCAGCTCGTGAGAGGAGACAAACAAGTTGTTCCTTGGATTACGATAGTTCATATTCACCACGTATGTTTATTGGGTAAAGAGCTCGCTTAGCGCTCGCTTATATTGTACGTGAGCTGCCATCATCGGATTTTTCCGTTCGTTGCACCCAACCGGTGATTAATTTTTCCATATATCATCTTGAAGGGGATGTCCCTCTGACTAGGATGAGGTTTGTTTCCTCCCTGAAAAGCTGCACGTTAGCGTGTCCTGCCCATTTCAAAATGGCCGCCATTGTTTTATGTAAAATCGCCATTATAATCATAGGCGTAAATCCCGGGGGGGATGGGGGGATATATCCCCCCCAATATTTTGATGAGGGGGGATGGTCAATACGATCATCCCCCCCCCAATGTTGATGCCCGTTCATGTGTTTTTGGCCCAAAATAACCTCATATTTTACCATAATAGTTTAAAAACAGCAAATTTTAGCGCGCTTCGCGCGCATTTTTTTCTAATTACAATTACATTTAGCGATTTTAGCTTCTAAATGGCAAAATTTTTCGCGCGCTTTGCGCGCACATGTGCTACTGATGGATCTTTTAAACAAATTCCGGTTCATTCAAAAATTTTCATCATGCCCCATCCCCCCCAATGTCGACAAGAAATTTACGCCACTGATTATAATTTCATTACAGATAGAAATTTTATCGACGACTACGCGAAATCAAGTTTTTAACTTCCTAAAGGAGGCTTACACATCTAGGCGTCCAAGATGGCCGCCGCAAGGAGGCATATTTTGCTAAATGAACTTAAAATGGCAAATTATTGAAATAAGAACCTGAGTGATATTTTGGGAGCCCCAAGAAGAATTTATGGCATTTATATTTTACGTACAGGCTTGTTTTTAAGATGGCGGTGATTATATTCGCTCTAGGGTGAGTAAAACAGGAAGAAAAGTAGCCCTACCCATCTTTTGGTGTAAAACAATACTTTCTCATAATGACCCTAAATCATTTTCAAGATGTAAAAAAATTATTAAAGTGGGCATTAACTTGTTCAAGAGAGTGCTGTCACTATAGATGATTACTACTTGGGCCATATAACGTAGTTTAAACTGACTCTATAATAATTCATAGGAAGACAACAGCTCATATCAACCCGATACATAAAATCATAATAAATGGGTGTGGACTGTATTTAAGGGCTACTCAGTGACGTCATATGTATTTCCCAGTAAAAATTAAAAACATATGCGTATGAAGTGCTATCTTTGTTTCTGACTTGTAACACCAGAGAAAAATTGCGGGAAAATGTTATCAATAGTGTTCCTTATGGTTCTTATTATGTCGAAAAAGATGTGCTAGAGTGGTTTTTCTTCTTGATTTATGTCCCCCGGAGCAGGTATAATCGCCGCCATCATGAGTTTAGATCATGTCCGCAATATACAAATGTCATTAATTCTCTTGTTGGTGCTCTCAAAATATTACTTGCATTCTTACCCATCAATTTGGTAATTTGAGTACATTTAACAAAATATGCCTCTTTCCGGCGGCCATATTGGACACTTTTAAACCCACTTCAGGAAGATAAAACTTTATTTCTTTTAGTCCTGGATAAAGTTCCATGGTTGACCGTGGAATCATATCAATGCATTTAACTAAAGTATCACTTAATTCCAAAATAATAATTAACGACCTCAGTACTCACATAGATACGTCAGTTGAAGGTCTCGGAACTTCGCGGAGGTTTTCACAGGACAAATACCTATATAAAATGATAAGAACATTGCAAGGGCTTCAGAGGAGGACAATTTAGTAAAATATTGTATGTATCAAGCTTAGGTCACACCTATTCCAAACAAATTTTAAGTTTAAATTGATTTTAACAAATAAAAGTGACATTGCTCCAAACCGACCTTCAAGCCTCGACATGGTAAGGCAACGCAAGGAATACTAAATTATTATTAACTAAAGACAACAAAAATCGTCCACCTCCACGCCCGCATAGATGTAAACATTCAAATTTGACTGCATTTTTTCTATAGATTTATATTCTTTGTTTTTAGATTTATCAAGAACAATTCGCGGCCGAAAAGGGGGGGGAAGTAGTATAAAATGTAATTAAAAAGAATTTCCGCGTAACGCATATCTTTTTTGAATAAGTAAAAAAACGCATAGCGCTTAGGGTTTTGAGCTAAAATGCGTATTCTTATCCCGGACCATTTTGTGTGCAACTCATCCTACCACGGGGTAGACGACGAGCAACTCTTTTAGGATTATTGTAATTGAAAACCTACATAGTCGCATGAATTTGCTGACATAACTTCGAACTAGCAATCTAGAGTAGTCATAAAATAAAGTATAAATTTCACTCATAAATCCCGTTGTGGTTCGAGTAGGAATCCTTTTATGACAAATAATCAATTGCATACACCATGATGGCGTGCCATGATGGCGTGCATGAAACAGACGAAATGTAAAAAATGTGAGCTGCACTATAAACAGAGAATGATCTTAATTGGCTTCTGAATGACATTTGACCTCCACCTCAGTACCCAAAAATAGGCATAACAAAATATACGAACTTAATCCACTGCACTAAAAAGTGTCAGCAACTTTACATCGAACCCATGTTTCATATGAACAGCAAATTTAATGACCACACAAATCGATGCCCCACATACCCGTTGTTTCAATACATAAGCATACGTTTGAACCTGATCTGTAACTACGCTTAAAACCTGGCAACATTTTAACTAAAAGTGTATGAACGAACGCGCACCTACAAACACAAACACATAGACGCGTGTGAATACACTTCCTCTCCGATTAAAATCGGACGACCTAAAAGTTATATATACAGGGTGTCCCAAAAAAAGTGGTGCAAGCAGCTAAACTCCGATTTCTCAAAAACTACTAAATCTGTGAATTTAATTCTCATAGTGAATATTAATTATAATCTTTTGCGTAAATTGTGCAAATCCCATGGCAATCCGCCCACGCAAACCAGAGATATGAACGATTTATAAAGGCCATCTGTTTTTCACCCATTCCAATGGGATTTACACAGTTAACATCATTTGTCCGTTCTGCTGTCGGGTGAGCGATTTCCAACACATTGAATGTACTGCTGTATTCATGATATACATTTAAATATTAACAACTAAGGAAATATGAAATGCACATGATATTATTTTTTTAGATTTATTAAGTGGCAAAAAGGCATTAGGAATGATAAACGTGCAATGATTGAGCCTACAGTCGCATTCTAAACAATTATGATCAGCACAAATCAAAACTTTGCCGTATGTCTATTTTGTTATCTCTTCCTGTGCAGTTTTTGTGATAAATATCTAAATTTGTAAACTAAGTGGCACACATGTTTAAATGTCATATATGTAGTCACATTCTTTTTACAAGAAAAGAAATTAAAATGGCTTAGTGACATGAAAGTCCTTTGCTCGGCAGTCACCTGTTTGCCTGGCATCTTTTGTCCAGATCCAAATGTGTAATGACACAACAGATACGATTTTTTTGAAGTTTCTCATCTTGTGAAGGTTTTCTAAATAACACAATTGGAGGAACGTGCCATTCATTTTTACTGAAATAAGCTAAGAGGATCACCCCTGTCATTTATTGATTAATTCCTCTATCTACTTTAACAATTGATTGAATCTAAAATTTCATTTCAGCAACATCCATTGCTTTCTTAAAATCTGTTCAATGTACATGCATTACTCCCGACAATTAATATTTCAACAGGTAGAATGAGTATTGTCAGCTTAAAAGTTATTATTTTAGATATCATGTAAGACATTTGTTCAGATACAGCACTGCATTTAGTTTAGTAGCATATCACCTTCTGGTTCTTAGGTTATCATTTAGTCAAATGCACACGATTGAACCACATGTACCGATGTACCGATAATCACTAACTGTGTAAATCCCATTGGAATGGACGAAAAACAGAGGGTCTTTAATAATCGTTTATTTCTCTGGCTTACATGGGCGGATTGTCATGGGATTTACACAGTTTATACACAAGAGTATAATTAATATCCTCAATGAAAATGAAATTCACAGCTTCAGCAGTTTTGGAGATATCGGAGTTTATCTGCTTGCACCACTTTTTTTGGGGACACCCTGTATAATACGATTTTTTATACTAACACAGTCGCCCCTGGAAGAAAATCATCAAAGGCGTCGTCGACAACATATTTGATCTTGTTGTAATACAGATTCCTAGGTATAATAATAAAAGAAAAAATATAGGCAGATTAAAGTACATAGTCCGTGTAATTAACAAAGACAATATGCCATGCATTTGAAGGTATATAATAATAAAAGAAAGTAGTAGTAGTAGTAGTAGTAGTAGTAGTAGTAGTAGCAGTAGTAGTAGTAGTAGTGGTGGTAGTATGTAGTAGTAGTAGTAGTGGTAGTAGTGGTAGTAGTGGTAGTAGTGGTGGTGGTAGTAGTAGTGGTAGTAGTGGTAGTAATAGTAATACTAGTATTAGTAGGAGTAGTAGGAGTAGGAGTAGTAGTAGGAGGAGGAGGGGTAGAAATGGGAGTAAGAGGAGTAGTAGTAGTAGGAGGAGGTGCCTTTAGTACGTAGTCTTATCCTAAATGAGCAGAGCTCAGAGTGCCAGAAAAAAAAAAAAGAAAACGAGAGACTAACAAGTGGCTCTACTTACACAGAACGTATTGTCTGGTTACCTGTTTGAAACGTTTGTGTCTGAATATCTGTTAGTGCATTTTCAAACAGGTATCTGTTAATGAAAATAAAACGTGGCTACATGTTTATTTTGAACTTCTATTGCACCTGGCTTACATCTATAGTAATATAACTAGCTATCTCTATGTCGGACTATACTTTCATTCTCATCGCCAACGCCATCAACAAGTGGCTAGGGGCCGACCTGCTTGGATTGCGTGGCGTGCGCTCTTCTTGTAATCTAAAGGTATTGTGTTCGATTCTTAAAGCAGGCACGATATTTTAATTTGTTGTTATTATATTTTGGAGTTAGAATTGCAATGAGAATATAAGAGGAGCTAAGAGTCGGTTGGACAATGATTTGCACAGTCAATAGACCGAATTCAATAGCCAGCCATGTTGGTGTACAAATAAGCATTCCATTACTACAATACTTCACCTTCAATGACCCTGTGCAATCGCTAAACTGGATTGATTGACAGCTTAATTATTTGTAGTCCTGGAATGTATGCATCTTGTCCACAACATGTCTGTGGCTGACTCATATAATACGGTCCCGTTATTGATTGACAGTATCATTTGATTACAAGGTACCCTAGCGCCCTAGCCGCTTCTCACACATCGCTATCATCATTGTCGTCATTTTCTTCTTCCTCTTTTTTCCTATTTTTTGTTTTGGTTTGTTTTTTATGTTGAATTTTTTAAGATGGCCTATATAACTTTTCATAACGACCAGGCATACTATTTTTTGCAGAGCTTAATTATTAATTTTAAGACTATTAAAAAAACGAAGTCAGAGGACAGAAATTTGTTAATATCCCCATATTCGACTTTCTTCATTAAGTAACAAACCCTTGTTCGGTCTTCCCCTCCCCTCATTCTCTCAACAAGTAACTGTGTTTTTCAACATGTTCAGGTAATAATATACTATTATCATTGAGTGCATACTTACAAGTTTGCAACTACAGTTTCGGAAAGAGCCATTGTTCAATTTCTGTTATATTATTTTGGAAAAGGTACCTGGCAAAGAAAAGAATGTTTACTTGCGTTAAGAACAATCAACAAACTAAACACATGATAAATTAAAACATTTTTTTTTCTTTCTGCACATTTAAAAAAACTTTTTATTTCTTTCTTTCTTTAAAATAAATTTAACACATGCATCTGTGAAAGGTTTGTTATTTTTTGCTTTTTTTAAGTTTTTTATTTTTTTCTTTTTTGATTTTTGTCTTGTTGTTTTTTATATTTTGGTTTTCAT
Organism: Ophioderma brevispina; assembly: GCA_023653785.1. NCBI lineage: Eukaryota > Metazoa > Echinodermata > Ophiuroidea > Amphilepidida > Ophiodermatidae > Ophioderma > Ophioderma brevispina. The sequence goes on from JAMKCH010011407.1 coordinate 20,837, forward strand.
TATATTAATAATAACGTTAGCCTTATATTAGAATCTTATCAAATCTCTTAGGATTCAAGACCGAGTAGGATTGAGCGGCGAATTATTTGAAGTTTGTTTTGATATAGATACAATTCTTGCAAATTTGGTGAAGATTGCAGAAACCCATCTGGTAAATCCTTCAAATTGTTGTCGGAGATATCACTGGAATGAATCAAACAAAACAGACAGATTTTAGCCAGTTAAATATATTGTATTGCATATTCAAATATAAGGTAGTCTTATAGGCGGTGTTTAAAACATATGCATTTATTTCTATTTTGGCAGAATTTGCGAAATGAAAGATCGTAAATGTTTTTTTTTTACATTAACAGCTTTTACAAATCAATTATTTTTCAGCAGAACACCAATATTAATCTTATTGTTATGTTTTAAGTATCTTATTCTGTTCGTTACTTACAGGATAGTTTTGATAGAAACATTCGCAAACAGGTCATTTGGTAGCGTTTCTAGCTTGTTTCCACTCAAATATCTGCAATCATAAAAATGTGTTTTGTTTTTGTTTTGGTTGTTTAAATTTTTTTAAAAATATCACGCATATTAATCCATCTCTTCAAATGCATTGAACAATTTTAAATTATAAAATTGAGGTTATTTTAATAAATATTTTTGCATTCTTTAGAATTTACAAGAAACAAAATAATAAAATATTACAGTCTTTCAATAACAACTAGCCCAGCAAAGGCCCTTGGTGATATGGTCTTCATTCCATTTTTATTCAAATACCTGCATACAAAAGAAAGGATATTTTGTTATTCGTTCTCTTGTTACAATCATTTAAAGCAATATTAGCACTTTTTTTGAAGAGCGCCCCCAATTTTTCAAAAAAATTGAGATTTTTAAACGGTTGCATTGGTAACTGGCTAGTAAACCATACCTGTGAATGGTTAAGCTAGAAAATGTCACAAACGAAGGAATTTTGTAATTAGAATAATTATTATCGGGATCCCGATAATAATTCAACGGCTGCTGGAAACGGCCTTCCAATGTGAAATAGCCGGGAAATAAGGCCATGTACGTCTACGCTCATCCATTATTAGTTGTTTTATTGGTTCAGGCAAATCAAGTTAGAGGTTATTTTCTCGAGGTGGCACTATTTCATCATGGACGGACATAAACTTAGCAATTCCAGCTCTGCCGTTAAGTACAATCTAGGATCCCAATTCTAATTACAAAATCTCTCATTTTATGATAAATACGCATTTTTGAGCATTCTCGTGTAGTTTTCTAGACAATTACCAACATAGCTGTGCAAAAATATCAAATTTTGAAAATTGGGGGCGCTCTTCAAAAAAATGTGCTAATGTTGCTTTAACAATCATGCGATTTTTTATCTGGCCATTTGAGCATCCTCCAAAATTCAAAATTCGTTATACAATGGTACATCGTCCGCTATCAAGCACCTATATGCATTACCGACATCGCGTTTCGAAAGCAATCATGATTATTATGATGCTTAATTGTTAATTTGCCCACCACAGTACACTCTAAATTTCAAATTAATCCTTTGGGATTGGAGTTAGGTACCAATCAAAATAGATTTAAAATTAAATCCTTTTTGCCTTAGATTCAATCATAATAGATTTAATTTTAATGCAATAGAGATTAGTTTTAAATCCTAAAATTGACAATATTTTAATGTGGCAAAATCGTCTCATAAACAGCGACACGCTATTAACACCAACTTCGACCAGACCTTTAGGCCAGCCAGTGTAGAGAGGTGTCAAGCTATTTAATGAAATTGTCAATTGACATTTTACGCTCCTTTTCTTGCAAAAACAAACATCCACCGTGGTATAGGTAAGATACAGGGTGATCCCAAAGTGATGGAGGAGGGCAACCACCCCCCCTTCTTTCGGGAGAGACACCTGAATACTACAGACACTTGATTTTGGTACCACAAGATAGCTATGGTCCTCTTTCCATTGATGCCAAAATGAGTACCAACATGCCTAGCATTACATCACAATGACGTCATAAAGTTCGCATGTCAGCAAAATTGTCAATTTTCATAGACACACAGTGCAGTGTAGAATAGGGGAAAATTCAATTTTTCGCCAAAAGTTAGAAATATCCGATTTCTTGCGGGGTTTTTTTTTTGTCTCTACGTGATGGGAAATGACTAGTTTTATATAATCAGAGCATTTTAGCGCTATAATAAAGTTGAGTCGCTAAAATTGTGAAATATCAATTTTCCACCCTATATTCAGTATTTTCATACTTTCCTCAACTTATGACGTCATAGTGACGTCATAATGTTAATGTTGGTACTTACCAATGGAAATAAGAAACTCTAAGCTATCCTGTTCAGATGTTCAGTAAGGAAAGTCGAGGAGGGGTGGCAACCACCACCCCTTCGGGAGTTTTGTTACAAAACATGTCCCAGGTAGACGAGGGTTAAACTGTTTCTGTTATTATAAACCACATTTTGAGGAATTTCTGCCAAAAATAAGCACAAAGATACTCCCTTTTTGTGTTTTGCCTGAAATAGGAAAACATATTGATTCCTTGTATAATTTTTTAAAAGTCCATTTACCGACACTGACCTCTACACATGGATAGCGTGTTGGCGCACCGTTGAATAGTCGCTGATTGAACCACAGGAAGTTGCATTTTTAGGGCTTCTTTTTAGGAATTTTTATAACAATATAACATCTGTGTAGAATATGTGCACCAGCAAATGTATGCATTATTTCCCGCCATATTGCGAAGAACAAAAAGCAACTTCCTGTGGTTTAAATCGGCGCCTCAGACCCGCTATCCATGTGTAGAGGTCAGTGTTTACCGACCTAAAAATATCTTCATGATCTTTGGCCAAAAAGATCTCAAGATTAGTTTTTTTAGTAACCACAATTGCCATAGAATCCACTCGGTTTGAAAAAATGGTATTAGTATTTTGTCTAACCCTAATATTATACTTACAAAGTCTTGATTCGTGAATCCGAATCTCCCGGAAAGAATGCATCACCGGTGAGGTTTTGAATGTCGTTTCCTTTCAAGTTCCTACATGAAAAAAAAAATTATTATTAATTTTAACATTTTTAACCCAATTTCGGAAGTGAATTATGCCGTTGTAAATATTTTACGAGTATAAATGTATCCCATTTCTTGTACAATTTTTATTTTGAAACACCAAGCTAATATCCTATATGGCCCGTATTCCAGAAAGGTGTTTAGTGCAATTTTCAGCTAAGCGAACGTTTATCTGTGAGAAAAACGTAAAAGGGTAGTAAAAATATGACACTTACAGTAAGGTAAGTCTATTTAATTTGGAGAAAGTCCCTGGTTGAATTCTTTTGATGAGTGAATCTGTAAAAAATCTGAAAAAGAACAAAACATATAACAAACGTTAACAAATGTTATTATATAATTGGTTGAAATTAACCCTCGTCTACCGAAGGGGTGCCCCTTCAGTTTTTTTTTACGGCTTGCTACCCCCCCCCCCCCCCCACTTTTTGGTGCAAATTATTTAATGTCTTTGTCAATTGATATTTTCCGCTCCTTTTCATCCAAAAACAAACATCCACCGGGGTATAGGTAAGATACAGGGTGATCCCAAAGTGATGGATAAGTGACGGAAGAGAAGTACCAACATGGCTAGCACAACACAGGAATATCACAGACACTTGATTTTGGTACCAATAGATAGTTCTTCCTCTTTTCATTGATACCCAAATGAGTAAAAAACATGCCTAGCATTACGTCACAATGACGTCATAAAGTTTGCATGTCAGCAAAACTGTCAATTTCCATAGACACACAGTGTAGAATAGGGGAAAATTCAATTTTTTGCCAAAAACGTTAGAAACATCCTATTTTTATGCGGTTTTGGCGCTACTTGATGGGAAATGACTATTTTATATAATGAAAGCATTTTAGTGCTATAATGTTTTTGAGTCGCTAAAATTGCGAAATATCAATTTTCCACCCTATATTCAGTATTTTCATACTTTCCTCAACATAATTATGACGTCATAGTAACGTCATAATGGGGATGTTGGTACTTATTTTGATATAAATGGAAAGAAGGAACTCGAAGCTATCCTGTGGCACCAAATTTACAGGAATCGGATGTTCAGTAACGAAAATCACGGGGGGTTGTTACAAAAAATGGCTTAGGTAGACGAGGGTTAATATGCAAAATATAGAGGGGTGAGTTTGTCAGGCCGGTGGGGGGGGGGGGGGTGGTGCGGCCCCCAATTCCACAAAAGAGGAAAAATTTCCACTTTTTGCCGATTTTTTTTATAAAAAAGGTCCGAAATTTAGAGAAAATATGACGAAAAGTCCACATTTTGGTGATGAGATGTTCAAAACGTCAAAAAAGGACCATTTTAGGGGGTTAGGTCCATTTTTCCAAAACAAATCCACCCCCACCCCCCCCCCGTAAAAAAAAAATCCTGCGTACGGCTCCGATTCACTGTTAAAATGTCCCTTATTTTACCAGACTTTACCTTTTAAATTACGGTAAACCCCAATTATTCAATAATCTTCACGCTTTATAACCTATACCTAACATAAAATTACAATTTGGAAGCAGAAAAAATGTAAATAAACAGTGGCTAGAAAATAATACTACACATTTTGAAAAAAGGTAGGATTTATACGCTGACCGTTATTATATTTTCCGTAATATTACGTTCTTATGTAACTTACTTGTTTTTAATGTAAGAATATGAACTATGAAAATCGTTTTACCTATAAAATGTGTTAAATAACGTCGTAAGTAACGTCATTAAAAACACAAAATTTTATTTTCCCTATCATTTTTAAAAAAAACCTTGTAGAACTCATTTCCTCCCTTTGTATTATATTTATTTTAATTTGAAAAAAAGGAGTGCACACACATATATATTTAATTTTAGCATCTGCTATCAGTAAAGGCATGTAGTGTAAAGTGTATTTTCCCAAGACCGATCTTCCAACCATGTGACCAAGCCGTTCCATTAGCATGGAGAGGAGGCTACTTACCAAGGAAAATATCGATAGAATTATTGGACTGAAAAGGCCACCACAAAAAATAATTATGTTAACCCTATCCATTGTACGCTGACATTACATCCATGTTACATCAGAATGTCCCTGATTACATTTACTCTAACCCTAATATTATACTTACAAAGTCTTGATTCGTGAATCCGAATCTCCCGGAAAGAATGCATCACCGGTGAGGTTTTGAATGTCGTTTCCTTTCAAGTTCCTACATGAAAAAAAAAATTATTATTAATTTTAACATTTTTAACCCAATTTCGGAAGTGAATTATGCCGTTGTAAATATTTTACGAGTATAAATGTATCCCATTTCTTGTACAATTTTTATTTTGAAACACCAAGCTAATATCCTATATGGCCCGTATTCCAGAAAGGTGTTTAGTGCAATTTTCAGCTAAGCGAACGTTTATCTGTGAGAAAAACGTAAAAGGGTAGTAAAAATATGACACTTACAGTAAGGTAAGTCTATTTAATTTGGAGAAAGTCCCTGGTTGAATTCTTTTGATGAGTGAATCTGTAAAAAATCTGAAAAAGAACAAAACATATAACAAACGTTAACAAATGTTATTATATAATTGGTTGAAATTAACCCTCGTCTACCGAAGGGGTGCCCCTTCAGTTTTTTTTTACGGCTTGCTACCCCCCCCCCCCCCCCACTTTTTGGTGCAAATTATTTAATGTCTTTGTCAATTGATATTTTCCGCTCCTTTTCATCCAAAAACAAACATCCACCGGGGTATAGGTAAGATACAGGGTGATCCCAAAGTGATGGATAAGTGACGGAAGAGAAGTACCAACATGGCTAGCACAACACAGGAATATCACAGACACTTGATTTTGGTACCAATAGATAGTTCTTCCTCTTTTCATTGATACCCAAATGAGTAAAAAACATGCCTAGCATTACGTCACAATGACGTCATAAAGTTTGCATGTCAGCAAAACTGTCAATTTCCATAGACACACAGTGTAGAATAGGGGAAAATTCAATTTTTTGCCAAAAACGTTAGAAACATCCTATTTTTATGCGGTTTTGGCGCTACTTGATGGGAAATGACTATTTTTATATAATGAAAGCATTTTAGTGCTATAATGTTTTTGAGTCGCTAAAATTGCGAAATATCAATTTTCCACCCTATATTCAGTATTTTCATACTTTCCTCAACATAATTATGACGTCATAGTAACGTCATAATGGGGATGTTGGTACTTATTTTGATATAAATGGAAAGAAGGAACTCGAAGCTATCCTGTGGCACCAAATTTACAGGAATCGGATGTTCAGTAACGAAAATCACGGGGGGTTGTTACAAAAAATGGCTTAGGTAGACGAGGGTTAATATGCAAAATATAGAGGGGTGAGTTTGTCAGGCCGGTGGGGGGGGGGGGGGTGGTGCGGCCCCCAATTCCACAAAAGAGGAAAAATTTCCACTTTTTGCCGATTTTTTTTATAAAAAGGTCCGAAATTTAGAGAAAATATGACGAAAAGTCCACATTTTGGTGATGAGATGTTCAAAACGTCAAAAAAGGACCATTTTAGGGGGTTAGGTCCATTTTTCCAAAACAAATCCACCCCCACCCCCCCCCCGTAAAAAAAAAATCCTGCGTACGGCTCCGATTCACTGTTAAAATGTCCCTTATTTTACCAGACTTTACCTTTTAAATTACGGTAAACCCCAATTATTCAATAATCTTCACGCTTTATAACCTATACCTAACATAAAATTACAATTTGGAAGCAGAAAAAATGTAAATAAACAGTGGCTAGAAAATAATACTACACATTTTGAAAAAAGGTAGGATTTATACGCTGACCGTTATTATATTTTCCGTAATATTACGTTCTTATGTAACTTACTTGTTTTTAATGTAAGAATATGAACTATGAAAATCGTTTTACCTATAAAATGTGTTAAATAACGTCGTAAGTAACGTCATTAAAAACACAAAATTTTATTTTCCCTATCATTTTTAAAAAAAACCTTGTAGAACTCATTTCCTCCCTTTGTATTATATTTATTTTAATTTGAAAAAAAGGAGTGCACACACATATATATTTAATTTTAGCATCTGCTATCAGTAAAGGCATGTAGTGTAAAGTGTATTTTCCCAAGACCGATCTTCCAACCATGTGACCAAGCCGTTCCATTAGCATGGAGAGGAGGCTACTTACCAAGGAAAATATCGATAGAATTATTGGACTGAAAAAGGCCACCACAAAAAATAATTATGTTAACCCTATCCATTGTACGCTGACATTACATCCATGTTACATCAGAATGTCCCTGATTACATTTACTCTACTCACCTCACTAACATTTAGCTTAGAAATATTATCAGTGTTTGATCAGGTTATGATTTATCAAAATAGAACGTACTATACACAAAATTCGCTCATATGCATTACATAGACCCAGTGTTATTTAACAAAAATCTTACCTACCAAAAGCCTACAGACTAAAAAGGAAATCTTATTAATGCAGGAAGTTGAAAGAAAGTAAATAAAAAATAAATGTGGCCTCTGCAATGATGGTACCTAGCCACACTCCGTTGATTTTAAACGATTATAGCTTTGTGAATCCATTCACTTCAACTAATACGCAAATGGTTTGATTCCCGGCTCTTTTCAAATTGAACATTCAAAATAGCTGCTTCATTAATTCAAACAGTATTCAGAATTGGTCGCTTGTAATAGGTTTGCACAGGGCAGCTTTTACTTACTTACAGGACAGTATACCTGTTCAGATTATAAATGACCGAAGGCTGGACAAAAGTGGTATCTTTGGACAACTGGCAAATATATACCTGAAGACAGTACATCTTTACTTTTGATCATCATCCCTGCCCATCCCAGCACCAAAGATCGCTCTTCAGAAAACGTACTTTTTTTAGTGGATAAGGTTTAGGACTTGTAATCTTAAGGCCCTGGTTCAAATCTATGTAAGGTACATGTATTAAGTTTATTCATATGATGATTAAGTAATTGGTGACATTAGAATGTGTACATTACCATATAAAACAAAGTGTATAAACTGGTTTACATTTTTATTTCTTCACGTTTTCCCTTTGTTTATTGCCTTTTTTTCTCAAAATTGTTTGCCTGAAATAATATAACTTTTTTACAGCCACGTGGTAACGTAAATACAACGTTTGTATGATGCCATAGCTACAACGTGAAAATTTGGTCAGAGGATTGTAATAACGTTTTTTGTTTAAACAAGTCAAAAACCAACAATAACGGTGAAGCTGAGATTTTACGCCGTTGTTTTACGTTCCCTGCAATGGTTTCGTATTTTTACGGCTCCGGTTATTTTACGTTCTGAACGTTGTGAGTCCCAGCTGCCAGTCAAATCCCTGTTTTTTACAGGTTTATTTTAACAGTGCATCTGCATTGCTGCTATCTTTGCACTTAGCAACAGATTCGTGACAAATTGTGGGGCAATTATATGTATTTAATAATAAATCTCTTAATTTTTTGCACAAGTTAGCGCACCTCCAAAAACATTTTTGGCTATAGGGGTATCGCAGATTTCTCATTTTTCAGGGTGGGGGGGTAATGGAATGGTTTAAAAGCGGGAAAGGTTCAAATGTGATTCAATTAGTGTGTTCATGCCGATTGGTTTAGATTTATGGAGCGAATTGCTCGATGAAATTAGCCAGAAGTCAAATTTTTAGGTACAGTTGGTACGGGGTATTGTATTAAAAACAAAATAAATGTCATATTTGGTAAAAGAAAAAGTAAGTGGTTTACTATATAAGACAATGGAATAAGAAGAAAGAGTTGTTTTCACCATCTGGTTATGTAGTTATCTGTCATGTGACCAAATGGGATAACAACATCATTGTAATTCAAATGCACATTTGGTAGCTTGTTATCCCTCTACCCGGAAACAAAAAATGGTGGTAAATTAAAAATATTCATTTATTTTCATCCTTTTGCCAAATGAATACTTTGAGGCATTTCTTACCAAAGTGGGAGAACGTTAACCCAATGTGCAACTAGCAGCAATTTTCCTCACACTCCAAAACACCGGATTTACATAATCTCACTACCGGTATACATATTTGAAACCTTATAACAAAAATGAGCAATTTGATTACTTTTAAAACAAGATTGAAGCAAAGTAAACTGATCTCCTTATGTAACCTTTCACCGCACCACGCCCCCCTACCCCACCACCACCACCACAACGAGAAACATGCGGAGATGTTGCAATACACCAATAGTCAACACTCTTTCCTTGGACGTTGCCCTACTCAGCCGACCGAATTAAGATTTATAATAAGGACGCGCAATTTCAAGTACAAAGACGAGGCAGATTGATTAATCAAGTAAAAAGACTACATGCTATGCAATTCGTTGTGAAAACGGACCATAAAACTGGTGGTTTGAGCTCAGTGAAGTAGTTGTTCTCCAAGCGTCTGATGAACAGAACAAACATATAAATGTTGAGAGTGATTGTGTTGCATATCAGCATAGGCACATCGAGGACGCGGTTGTAATGAGCGATGGATATCATCTATAAGTGTAAGGTTAATACACTACATTAGACCCTATAAAACATTTCCATGCTAAACATGAAATTACAGACAATTTTCCAATATGTTGAGTGTAGTATATTCTCAGCTTCAGCCCCCACCCCCGGGGGGGGGGGGGGGCACTTGTATGCAAAATGTGGAATAATGCCCGTGAACAAGAATAGAAACGCCGTAAAAAGGGTATCTTGTTTCCAATGTACGCGAGTACATCGATTAGGGTATCAACACAGGCCAAAAATATGGGAAAAAAGGTTATGTTTTTTCGAAACCCTGAAAATGTGATGTACGCGAGATCAAAATTATCCAAAAATATTGTAATTTGAAAGTAAAGGCAACATGAGCAAAGCCAGATAATAACGGGAATACTATCAGCCACAATGCATTTGCCGAATGTTTAGGGTGGCAAAACTGACAAAAAGATGGTTATGGTAGCAAAAACAGAACCAAAAATACTTATTACGGTATGTTTTAATCGGTTGGAAAGACTTGTTTAGGGTGGCATTTCGGAAGTCCGTGTTCACGCATCATATCACATTTGGATACAAAATGCCCCCCGCCCGGACTTTAGCCCTTAGAAAATTTCGACAGCTATTACACATTCAAAAAAAGCATGACACATAAATACAATACATAATAATACAAAAACCTATTCGTTATAAAATTTACAACATCGCAAGAAAACTTGCTATTTATATTTCAATCATAACATCGGTAAGTGGGGGGGAATGTAAATATTGGAGTGTCTAGTTCTAGGCACCAGGGCCACATTGCAGGATTTATTGGGGAAGGGGCGAAATGTCAGGCAGCAGTGTCAGCTACTGCGATAATTTGCCAACTTTGATTTTCACTTCATGTGTTCAAGGAATCACAAGGAATCGCTTTCCAACTTGTCGCCGAATTTTTAGTGTGTCGTATTTCGTCAACTGGGGGCGCTTTTTTCAAAATGGCCCGCCAAATCATAGAAAAATCGAATAAAAGTAGTGATTAACCACAAATACATCTAATAGGTGGTATGGGTTCTGAATTATTTTGCCAAGTGACCGTTAGAAAGTTTTCAAACCCAAAACATGTTGTTCAGGAATGATAGAGGTTTTTTCAAAAAAGGCCGCCAAAATCAGAGAGAATTCATTACAGCATATTGTTTACCAAAAAATATAATTAATAGGGTCAGGTTTCTAGATAATTTTGGCCAGGTGATCTATAGAAAATGTTTCAAATAAAAACAGTGTTTGTTCAGAAAAGAAATAATGAGTGGATTTGTTTCCAAAATGCCCGCAAATCATAGAAAATTAATTAAAAACTGTCTAAAAGACATAGTATTGATCAAAATGCCAATTAACCGAGTGGAGTTTCTAGACCAAATTAGCATTTGATTCTTAATATTTTAGGACCAAAAGTGTGCTTATTCTTTGCCATTACTTGGAGGGCGCTTTTCCCAGCTGGCTAAACAAAATAATTAGAAATATCGAAAAAAATATTAAAAAAGAACATCATCAACTTATGGGGACTTGTTTTTGCGAGGATTTTTCGAGTGAATTTTAAAGATGTTTTTCTAGCTAAGAAAAACAATTACTGTTAACCATCAAAAGATTAACCTCTCCCCAAGATTTGTGGGAGTAGAGCACAATGGGTTATAAGATTAACCTTGGTGGAATGATTAATGTATCTTTACTTCTATGGAACAGAATATAACTAAGGTTACACATCGCAAAATTCCCATCAAAACGTGGAGGAACCTTCTTGTAAAATTGGACCTACCCCCCCCCCCCCCCCCTTGCCAAAGCCCTGGTACCATACATAGTCGTACTTCGTGGACCAGGCACTTTAGAAGACTCTCGACGATGAGCGTAGAGAAAATACGTAAAAACTCCCGAGATCCGTTCATGCGGACTTTACTTTTAGCCAGTGTAGAACAGGTTTTCTTATCGGATCCACTAAGCCATGGTGATGGCTCTGCAGTGGTGTCAGGATTTATTCAACCGAGTGAGCTATCCGGGGCCGCGTGTATCCATGAGACGGACGCTCCTAACATGGCCCGCTTTTTCTTGATGCTGTGGCGGATTGGGAACTGTCAGGGGTTTTCACCTACTTTATTCGACACTGGCTGTAATGTACACTTGTGACTCTCTGTACCCAGGGACGACGGGATGGAGTTCATGATTCATTTGCCCTTCAAGGTGAACAGGCGAAATGTGAGCATATCGGTGGCCAAGTGAAAGTCTTGCTGATGAGTTTTCTGTTACACGGTGGAAAGGTGCAAGATGACTGAAAGGAAGACCACACAACCAAAAATTTTACAGTCTAATTCCTAGTGGTCACAAAAGCATGACCCAAGCGATTCGTGGTTAGAGTGATCTAAAATCCGTCCAATCATTTGT
>JAMKCH010011408.1:0-60112 GCA_023653785.1 Ophioderma brevispina
CTGAATCTCCCAAGTTATAAGCTTTAATTTACCATAGTTACCCCTTCCTGTCATTTCAAATAAAGAAAAAGAAAACGCCCATGTGGGCGCAAAAATTTGTGTAAACTGAATCCCCAATTATAAACTTTACTTTAATTTGGTTCCCTTCCTATGTCAGTGGGGGTTCAATAAAGACAATAGAAAAAAAACGCCCAATTGGGCGCAAAATGTGGTAACACTGAATCCCCAAGTTATAAGCTTTGATTTAACCGTAGGTTACACCTTCCTGTCCTTCCAAATAAACGAAAATGAAAAAACGCCCAATTGGGCGTCAAACTGTGTTAAACGGATACTCCCCAAGGTTTATAAGCTTAATTTACATAGGTTACACCTTCCTGTCATTGTCCCCCCCCGCCAACTTGTTGGCAAGGGGGGACTCTAGAAATGCTCTTCGTCCGTGCGTGTTGTGTGTTTCCCACGCGATATCTTGGATCGAGCAAGCGGGGGGTGGCCATCTTCGGCACCATAGATGTATATCAGTACGCTTGGCCCTGGATCTGAAGTGGGTCCTGTGTCATGGTCAAAGGTCAATATGGTCAGAAATAGGGTTAAATTGATACAAACCTTGTAAACACGAATATTATTTATATAAGCAAGTGTGGGCGTCTATCTTCGCAACATAAATGTCGCGCCAGTAGGCGGCATCTGAGTTCGGATATGGGTCATGTGGCACAGGTCAAAGGTCAAATATAGTCCAAAATAGTGTCCAACTTTGTCAAAAATTGGATTAAATTGCTATAAGCCTTGGCAATTGTGGGCAGGTGATGACACTTGGTGGGTGTTGTCAACATTCATCCGAAAATTTGAATGTCTTTTCAATTGTCTGTGTGGGTCATTCACGGTCAAATGGATTAACTTGCTATAGCCCTTATCAATTGTGGGTAGGATGATGAAACTTGGTGTGTTGCAAAATTCAGTGCGAAAAAATTTGAAGGTCATTTCAAGTTAGGCAGGGTCATTCAAGGTCAAATGGGATAAAATTCCTATAACTCTTGTCAATTGTGGTAGGATGATAAACTTGGTGGGTGCAGTCAGCATCAACTGCCAAAACATTTGAAGGTCATTTCAAGGTCAGGAGGGGTCAGTCCAGGTCAACCCACTAAATAGGTGGTAGAATGATGAAACTGGTGGGTGTGGTCAGCATTCATGCCAAAAAAATTGCAGGTCATTTCAGGTCATGTGGGGTCCTCCAATGTCAAATCACTAGTATGTGGTAGGATGAGAAACTTGTGTGTGGTGGTCACATTAAGTGCCAACATTTTTGATGGTCCATTTCAAGTCATGTTGGGTTATCCAAGGGCAAATCCATACACATGGTAGTATGGAAATGAAAACTGATGGATGTAGTAAGGCATTAATTGCTGAAAATTTTTGAAGGCCATTTCAAGGTCGTGGGTTTATTCAAGGTCAACAAACTCAATGTGATGTCATGAACTTGGTAGATGTGGTCAACATTTCTAAACCAAAAATTGGTGAAGGTCATTTCAAAGGTCAATTAGGTCATCTAAGGTCAATGTAGTCAACCTTTTATACCAATCAAATTGCAACTGCTAGGGCAGCAGCCTCAAGTGGTTTGAGAACACTTATTTCCATATACACAATTCATCCTGTTTATCTTAAATTATATTTCCCTCCATTTACTATCGTGACGGGCCGGGGGACTTGTGTGGTTCGAGAACCGCTTGTTTTCAAATAAAGAAAATAGAAAAAACGCCCAATTGGCGCAAAATGTGTTAAAACTGAATCCCCCAGTTAATAAGCATTTAATTTAACATAGATTACCCTTCCTGTTATTTAAAAAAGAAAATAGAAAAAACGCCCAATTGGCGGCAAAATGTGTTAAAATGCATTCCCCAATTATAAGCTTATTTAAACCTAGGTTACACCTTCCTGTCATTTCAAATAAAAAAATAGAAAAAACCCCGCCCAATTGGCCGCAAATGTGTTAACACTGAATCCCCCAGTTTATAGCTTTAACTTAACATAGATTACACCTTCCCGTCATTTCAAAAAAGAAAATAGAAAAAACCCCAATTGAGCGCACAATGTGTGTAAAATTGAATCCCAATATTATATCGTTAATTTAACATAGTTACACCTTCCTTCATTTCAAATAAAGAAAATAGAAAAAAAAAACCGCGCCAATTGGGTTGCAAAATTGTTCAAACTATCCCTAGTTTATAAGCTTTAATTTACGGCGGTCGGTAAGTACGTATTAGCCTGGTTCTAAAATTGAAAACGTACATTGAAACCACGTTGAAAAATTCCTCAAGACTGAATAGCCGTAAATGCCTTGTGGGAAAAGGGATGGGGCCCATAGCGATTGCGTTGTTCACTTTTCCCGTGTTGGCGAGCACCGAAGTAACCCGCCAAAAACGTTCAATTTTCTCGCTGTTCTATAGGTTCAGACCCCCAAATGATGGCCAATGACTCAATGCCATGTGCCTGCCACGCAATCCGAGCAACTCTCGCAAATGCGTTTCAAGTATATTGATAAGGATTATACACTCGCTTCAAAAAAGAGATCACCCAACTTCGTCGAGACCCTGGCGTGGACGGGTCACTTTAAACACCCTTCTCACAAGTTGAGCTTACCTCTGCTATTAGCAAACTATAGAGTGGAAAGGTCCATGGCCCTGATAATAATATACCAGGGAGTTCGTAGGCACTGCGGCCCACGATTGTCTTCTTGATTTCTACACATGTTGCCAACCAGTCCTTACCCAGATCTGGAGGAGGGCTCATCATTCGCCCTCTCCAAACCAAACAAGACTTTGAACAACCCTAAGAACTGCCGCCCAATATCACTACTGTGTGTTTCCTTACATTCACACTCCTTGAGAGGCTGATCCTGGCCCGCTGGAGCTACTCGCCAAATACCAACTACCTGACGAACAAGCAAGATTTTCGCCGGGCCGGAGCACTGTCCATCATATCGTAACGATCTCACAAATGATATTGAGAGAGCTTTGAAAAGCGTCGTACTGCAGTCTTAATCTTGTTGGAACCTTACTACTGCAGCATATTAATACGTGTGGCACGGGTTGACACTCAAGCCTTCTCGGACCATCACGTATCGTTCGTCACCTTGTACATTCATATGTATATGCTTGCAAACCAATGCTTTATCTCAAGACCAGTGATATTCAGAGCATCGTTTGGTCCAGTCGATCTGTTGTCATTTGAGGAAACGGAGTCCCACAAGTATCAGTACTGGCTCCCATGTTGTATGTCAGTGACTACCCCAAACACATCTAGACAATATGGCGTACGCCGACGATCTTGATCTTCTTCAATTGGACAGAAGCTGGACTGAAATAGAAAGTACAGTTACTGCAGAAGCCCTACTTACAGCATATTCGCAAGACCTGGAGACAAAGCGAGTGAAGCCAGTCCCACGCTACTTGCTTCCATCTTAACAACCAAAGAGGCTCATCGCGCGCCAGCTTCAAATCAATCTCAATGGAGCGTCTCTGCAATACATCCTACGCCAACTTATCTGGGAGTGAATCTTGATCAGCATCTTACTTATCGGCACATCTTGAGTCGTAATGGTGCACTTTAGGTATCTTTTGAGGAATAACTCCTGTACCACCTTGCTGGATCTTCCATTCATGTGCTACCCATCCACTCTAACGCCCCACCGCCCTGGTTCTGGTCTTCAGTGATTCTGAATATGCCGCCACAGCATTGTGCAATAACTCTCACACAGAAGCTGGACCCTGGGGGCCACATATGAAATGGATATGGTGTAGGCTGGCGCTTCGCAACGCAGGGGTATTCGGCGACAGAAGGACTAAAAAAATAGGGGTCTTTGGGTGAGATACAGCCAAAATGCCCCGAATAAGGGTTTGGTACACATTTTTGCAAAATTTTCCCCCAAATGGAGTCGTTTTTGTAAGCAAATGTTGCAAACATTTCACCCAAAATAAGGGTCTTTGAGTGATATTTTCAAAATTTCCCCAAAATAGGGGTATTGGGTGACGTCGTATTGTACAAAATATCGGGTCTTTGGGTGACATTTTCCAAATATATGGGTCTTAAGAAAGGAGGCCCCTCCGCCCTTTCCGGATCTGGACACAAACTCACAAGACCATGAAACCCATTACTGGCTGCTTTTGTCCCACTCCATCCGAGTTTCTATTTCACCAGTGCTTTCCAGTTCATGCATTTCACTTGCATAACCAAAAAATCATCACATAAAGTGGTGAATAAGACTCTGTTGGACAATCCCAGCTGCATAATCACTGTCCAAGAAACACACCAGCTCGGCAGACAGAGCCTGCGCTCCTCACTCATCGACATAATTTCTGTCTACAAACGCTGGTAAACTCTCCCAGCTGCTCCATTCAACTCTTACAGACATGGAACACTGCTGTGGCTACTACTCCAAGCCAGAACTCACTGGGTGTGTCACTATCACACCTATGACGTACTCCCACCTGGTACCAATCTTCCACGTAAGGAATGGGTCACCTGAAAAAGGTTTTCGCATCAGGAGTGTCGTTTCACAACAGCAGATGCCCCGCTATGGGCCCTGCGACTATCTCCACCTGCTAATGTGGCTCTCCCTCACAGACTGCAGATCACCTTCTCAATGATGGCCCAACCTTTCGTCCACCGATGGACATAGTCTTCTCAAACCCCAACCAATCAACAGTGATCTGGTTTCCACTAATTTCACCACACTGATGTCGTCATTTGCAAATATACAAGTCATTTCTCACATTTGTCATATCCATATGAAATACTATGTATTAATGGTTTACTTTTTACATAATATCTAAGTATCATGCAGGAAGAATCAATAATTCTGAAAAATATGGACTTAAACGCATTTTGTTTTTATGCAAATTAACCATTTTTTTTCCCAGCTTCCATTTTTTTCTATTTTTACTATGTGTGTGTGGAAGGTGTTCGTAGGCAATTCCAACAGAGAAGAGTATTTCTGTTGCAATTTTTTTCCAGGTCAATTAACCACAGCTTGACTTGACTACTGGTACAATACACCGAAATATCTATGGTAGACTCTATCACAGAACTCATAACCACCATACCTTCTAGCTATCGACTGCAGACCCGTCGAAACACATTTTCATTGGGACGACAATTGATGTTACGAGGAAATTGGGCTTTATTCCGTATTGAATATATACTGTTAAATTAAAGTCATTAAATAGATGGTGAATGGAGAGTGGTATGAACACTTGGATGAAGAGTGATTGAATTGGGGAAGAAGACACTCTGCCAACTCAAGGAAGAACTTACTAACAAAATAGATGAACTAGAGAAGGCTAACTTGAGGCACCAATTTATCACAGCAAAAAAAAAAACAAATTTGTTTTTTTCAATGTGCCGCAAGTTCCCAACAGCCGTACTAAGCAGAAGACACTGAGGAATTTTGTTGCGCGGAATAATATCTAAACAGACATCCCCGATCCTTCTTCCATACAGTTTATGTTAATGTACATAGCTGCCAACTAAAACAAATAACCATGTATCCAAACCACTCATTGCAAGTTTCGTGCAGATGCGAGATCGCGATACAGTTTTGAATGCTGTAATCGCGTGCTGGTAATTACCGTAAAGAAAGACGTCATTGCCATTCCACATTTACGTCGTCCGTCTATCCACAAGAAAGGAAAAGGTTGGTAGAAATCAGAAACAAATGAGGCTGACGGAACAATTCCAAAATCCCGTGTCATCGGAACCAAGGTAGAATTAGTTTGTGATAACACCTGTAAGGTCTGATTTTCTATATTTACCCTACACAGTTTTGATACCATCATTTACTTAATGACTGTGACATTTCATATATTATTTTGCTATTGGCATGCTGATTCACCTATTCGTTTTTAACATCTTGTGGCCCTCGTTTACAAATGCATTGTTTTGCAGCTTGTGAACTTTCTATTTTTTTTGGCAATAATCTTCCTCTATTATCTTGTAATTATTTACCTTGTATAATTACTCCTGTGTAAAACATAGTCTGCTATTTATGATTGAAGATTCATGCAATTTGGTTTGTTCTTTCATTGTTTAGGCTGATTTCTCAGCTTAATCTGGACTTTTCCTTCACCTCAACTTTCCAATCTGAGGGTACTCACCGATCCCCCCTCACGATTTCACTGCCATGTATTTTCCCATCATTTATACGTCGACCATATCTGGTTTAATTATCCGCTAAGTATCCATATTTCCCTAGGCTAGCATTGTTTATCTGTCATTGTATTTTAATTACTTGTACTAATGCTATCAGCTTTATTAATCTTTCTTTCCCTGTCTTCTATACATTGTTGTAAACTATACTTAAGGAGTGGTCATTATTGACGCCTGTTGGGGTGTGTTGGTGGACATTTTTCCCATCGGGGTTTTTGGCGTCTCCTCTCTTTTTTTGATCCCGCACATTATCATTTGTGCCCCCCTGTCACATTGAATTCAATGCGGTCGGCTTTTCGGGTCCTCCCCCCACTGGTGTGGATGATAACCCCTCCTTATTTTTGTTCCGCCATTTTGCTATTTTGGCTTTTAGCATGGTCATGTATATTTGACTTTACGCATAATTCATTTGATACTGTAATTTATGTCAATGATCTGGTTTTTGTTTTTGTTACTTTGTCAGCCTGGGTTATTTAGCTATATTTTCTCCAATTTTTATTCACCCAGGTCTGAGCACCTATAATGTTTGTTCGCCCTTATTGTTTTGGCTGTTTTCTCCCACATTACATTGTCGGTAGTATTCCCATGCTCACAGTGCTTTCGGTTGCTTGCTTGCGCTCCTTTCTCTTTTTACATAATGCCAATGAATTATGTTATCTGCTTAACTTAATGGTCTTTCCTTAATTGTTGCCTATTCCCCCTCCCACTCTTCCTTAGTTTATTATCATAAAATGTTCTTCATATATCTCAAAGTTCAACCCCTTTCACTTCCTATTACAACTTTATTTCATAATAATAAACATTGGCATTTCTTTTTTTGGTAGTTCTCCTGGCTCAAATTTTGTATCCTATTTTTTTTTCAAATATTTTGTTGCTAAATGTTGTATATAAATTAGGTCTCATAATTTTTGGGTATTATATTTGTGGTACTTGTTAATGTTGGCCGGCTTCTTGGATTACATTGTTTTATTTATCTTGTCTAATATCCAATATTTCCTGTATAGCTCTTAACTCTCAGTGAAATTATATATAAATCCATTCCCACTACTTAAATTCTTCAGAATTATTGTCCCTGATTATCTGGGTTTCACACTGAATTCTATTTTATCGTGCCTTTACAACTCTTTCACATCCTATTTATTTTCATGTTTTAGCTCATGTACATTATATACATAGTGTATTTTCATATCTACCTAGCTTCCCCATATAATACAATGTTTATCAATGGCTATACATGTACTACTTGTCACAAGACTATTTTTAAACATCAGTCTACAATTGTATGTACTTCCTGCAAATTTAACTTACAAACGCCGGCGTTTATCCTTGGTCAATATGATTCTAATTAGTTTTGTTTCAAATGTACTGGTGAATTTCTCTTGTTATCATTTTGTGATTGTGAATGAGTTTAGGTTCGCTTGTTTGTTTTGACAGTATTAACCATGAATATACCGTTTGGCTTAGTATGAAATTTCAATCCATTTGTCGGTTGAAGATAAAATTCCTAATAGAGTTGGTTAATGATTTTGATACAATTACGTGATTATAAGGTGTCAAATTCCTGTAAACTATCTTCAATAAACAACGAATATGTTTCTTGCTCTAATGATTTATTCCATCTTCATTTGAACTAAAGAAGATTTTAATTGAAATTTGATAACATTCATACTATATTGCTAGTTTAATCATACATTTTTCTATTATTGTTAGCAGAAAACTTGGTTTAACAATGATGCTTCGATTTAATGATTATTGAAACATGGACTTTCTTTGCATGCCTCCACGCCATTGGAAGACAGGAGGTGGTTGTTGCTATCTACATTCCATAACTCTATTTTCAATAGCTACAAGGATGATCTCACATTTGAGCAGGAAAATTATGTGACACTCCTCTTCCGATCTTCAGTTTATAGAAATTATTAATCCTAATACTAAAATACTATTGTCGGTGTCATTATCGTGCCCACAGAACAGAACTCGATATCTCATATCATTGATGACTGGATCGTGATCATGTTAACTACATTTCAGCTGAAATAAAAATTTGCTTACATCACCGGTGATTTAATATCGATTTGTAAAGTATCATGAATCCAATATAGTTAATACATTCTTTGATACTTTCCAGAACAATGGCATGTAACCTCTTATTGACCGCCAAACCAGAGTAACATCATCTTCTGCAACCCTGATCGAATTAATATATTTACCAAGTTTTTTCTCATCCAATAAATTCTGGTGTGAGTGTGGTGGCCTAACGGACCAATTTCCCATATTTCAAATCACCAAAGCAACTCTAACTTGGTATAAACAACCGGCCTTAGTACCAGCCGGTTATATCAGGACAGTATAAAGAATTTCCACACATTTGAACCTTATGATTGGGAATTTTGGTTTATTTCTGATATGCTAACACTGATGATGCTTCTTATGAGGCCTTTTAAATAAACTTCAATCAATCTATGATTTTTATTTTTCCTATAAAGTACCATCGTACTTAAAAAGAGTAGTAATGTCATAAAACGTGGATACCCTATTATCATTAAATTATCCACAGGAAAGAGAAACTCTACAAAAACATATTGTTTATCCTTCAGACGAAAAATAAAATAAAATTCACCACATATCGCAACAAGTTGACTACTCTTTCATTAGGTTCGAAGAACACAATACTACATGATAAATTAGAGAACAGCAAAACAAATAAACTCAAGCAAACAGGAATATCCTTAATAATATCCTGGGTCGTCAAAAATGGGACTAAACTTCCTCTGGTTGTTTTATAATGATACGACTCTGAAATTACTGATCTTCAGTAAAATGTTCGATTGTTCTAATGGTACTTTGTCAATATGGTCCCAATCTTTGCCCGGAAATCCAATAAAGTTAACGATGATTATCACATTTCCTCAACACTGCATCTCACCAAATAATTCATTGTTTTTTCTCCAAACAGACACCGACGCAACTCATCACTATTGAAATTCCATGAAATCTGGTACCAGTCCCGGCTTTGACGATATAAAACCCGACTTATAAAATATCGTTGTGGAGAATTGCCTTACCACTTGCTCATATATTTAATCTATCCTTAACCACTGGCTCTATTCCAACCAAATTAAAATGCTAAGGTTATTACAATTGGAAATGGAGATCGTCCTAAGATTACAATTATCTGCCTTTCAGTTCTTCTTGTGTTTTTACAAATTCTTGAAAGTATTATTCATTTAAACGCTTGTATGCATTCATTTCTCGTTATGACCTCCATAATTCCCAATTTGCGGTTTTCGTACCAAAACGTCCTCTTATATGAACAATGGAAGCATATGATACTTGTTTTCCTGGTCTTCAGATTTGTTTCTAACTCTAGACAGTTAAATACCATATCAGGTGTTGTTTTCCTGGACCTTTCGAAGGCATTTCGACACCTTAGACCACAATATTCTTCTAAACAAGCTTAATCATTATGGAATTTGGGCGTTGCCTTCGAGTGGTTCAGAAACTATCTGCTCCGACAGATCTCAATTGTTTCTAATAATGGTATTTTAAATCATCTTTTTTACATAACTTATGTTGGGGTTCCGCCAAGGCTCAATTTAGGCCCACTGCTTTTTATTTTATATATAAATGCTATTACGCACTCTTCTAATTTTTCACATTTATCATTATGCCGATGATACTAACCTTTTGGCTTCTCACAAAAACTCTTCCAAATCCTCATTAACACTGTAAACCATGAAACCTCGGAACATGTCCAATGGCTTAAAGCAAATAATAATTGTCTCTTATATAGGTTACAAACTAATAATGGTTTTTTAAAAAACAGACTAGTTAATACTGTATACCATGATCTGAAATATAAATATTGATAATAAATCGATTCAAAGTGTCAGGCATAAGTTTCTCGGAATCACCTTTGACGATACCCTCACCTGGAAAGCAGCATACTTTTTAATGTGGACTAATATGTTTCTAAATATTCTGGGATTCTTTTCCGCCTTAAAACATTATTTACCGGGCAGTACGTTATTTTCGCTTTAGGACTCTCTGTTCTTCCGCCTATCAGTACGCAAGATTATTTGGGCCGATAAAAACACATTGCAAACCTTCGAGTCTTCAGATCTAAAACAAAAGAAAAGTAGGAGTATTGGTACCCAAACTCTCATTACTTAGCCCACTGGCATCCATATTTGCCTTGTTAAAAGTCTTACGAATATTGAGAACATAAACTCCAAATAGCTATTTCATGTTTAGGTCGTATTTTACAATCTTTTCCTGATTTTTTGAAACGTAGTTTGTTAAATGATAATTATAATCATGATTTATGGTACCAGATCGGCTGATACGTATAGACTATCATTTTAAAAACGATCTTGCCCGAAATACTATTAGACGTCAAGGCCCTTTCGTCTGGACATGCACATCAAGCACTATTATGAAAGACTCTGTTTCTGTTGGTAGTTTCAAAAACAAATTAAGAAAGATATCCTTTCACATATTATAGCTGTATCTTTTATTTATTGCTCTCGTATCATGTTTCATTATATACTGACCTGTTGAAAGTTAGAAAGGTTTTAAATAAGTATCGGGTACGTGTGTTTTTTCTGTCACTGGCTCTATTATAGTAAATTTTCAAATGCGTGAGACCCTGAACAGTTTTTGATATGCCATTCACTGAGTGGCAAGCGAAATATTTAGCGGCACAGGTAGCAAAGATTTTGGTACATACAATGTTTATCGATTGTTGTATGTAATCGCTTTCATTTGGTGTGTCAGGGTGAAAACCACCAGATTCTTTCATTAAATATTATTATCTAACTTATCTGGCTTTGGCACTGCAAGATATCATTATTTTATTACATCAAACGTGTTGCCAAAACTTGAATAAAAGCTTAGCACAAGCGGAATTGTCAGGCCCCCTTCTATCAGGGCAGGACCATTGTGGTGCTGAATGCATTGGTTTCCGTGAAGCAATTTCTGCAAAGTTACTTTGTTCCGTGGTCACAAGTGTTTTGTAAATTGCACAGAAAGGGCCTAGTTCTCCGCTGGGCCGGGATTGACCATTCAATCCCTTGGAAATACGCACGGTGTTGTACATTAAAATGAAATATGATATGAGTACCAAGCCAATTAGCCATTATAGATATATTCCTTATCACATATTATAGTGTTATTTTCATATTTATGTGCTCCTGTATTAAAAATTTTTTTCAGTAGGTTATGTACTATTCAAAAGTAAATAGTGTTAAATATTAATATAGCTTAGGCCATAGTTTTTTGTGACTTCTTTGATCCAGGTCTCCAGCATTTTTGGTTTTGTAACTTGCCCTATTCTATCAATTAGCACTGTTTTATTGCAAGTGCCAAGAGTTAGCGTAACCTTTCAACCATATTCTCTGTGCATTGTAATGGGATATTGTTCACAAATCTACTTGGCCTCGTTTTACTTGGACAGTGTAATTAAGTCCGTTTTTAATTACTGCCAGTGCCAACATTAGCGTCTGTCTCCATGTTTGTGGGCTTGCATGCAATTCTTGTTGTCTATAGTTAACTGTTACTTGTCTTCGTCTTGCACCTTTTTGTTAGTAACTTTTTTCGGGGTGCGGGTGGCCATTAACTTTTCGCGCTCTGTCTACTTTGGTCACCCACCATTGCTTAATCCTTATTGTATGCACTTAGTAGTGGTTGAAATGGTGCATAAAATATAATAAACTGAAATTGAAATTGAATAGAAATGGATACGCGGTAAGTACTGTAGGTAAGTCTGGTTCTGCAAAAAAGATGTTAGGTCACAGTCTGCCCCCAAACCACTTTCTTTCATGTTTTTGTGTTAATTTTGTTTCCTTTTCGGAAAATGATGTTGAAATGAATGAAAAATGAAATTATAGGTGTCAAAGTTAATTGAAAACGCCCACTGTATAGAAGCCTAAGGTTTATTTATTCGTGATGAAAGAGGAGAATACCACTAAAAAAACTAGGTGTAGCAGACGACGCAATGCCGAGACAGTGTTGGCGTCCGTAATTGACCCTTGCCCTAAATGAGATTCAACAAATGTTTGATGAGTTGTGTTTTTTAATGAAATTTGAAATTAATATCATATGTGTGGGACTAGTTACAACCATTTGGTGGGTAATAGTTTGTGCTGTGCCATTTTTGTAATTTTCTGAGGGTTTTGGGGAAACTGTAACAATTTTATTTGCTAGTAACAACTCACTAGGCGTGAACGTTTTTGAAAACATGCAAATCTTTCGATGCTCTGTAGCAAAAAAATCAAGCCTTCGCCTATGACTTTTTTCATTTTTTTGTTGAAGAGGTAATGTTGGATCTTCCAAAAAATGCTTTTTTGAATACCAGTCGGTTTATAGCCGAGAAATCGACGTTTGGGTGAGAGGTCATTTTGTCTCTACACAAGTCTTGGGGCGTTTTTTTAATGGTGGGTTCCAGTACAAGTAGATTGGTGCGGTGCTCTGAAAAATCTCCATCTTAATCGGTATTATCACCTGAAATCTGTTTCAACTGTAATGGGTACACAATGGGCTCTGTTACTTCCAATAAAATTACTTTGAAGTACTTTTTCACTCTGCAACCGCATCGGATTTACTGGATTCAACAGTGCTTATTTTGCTCGAGGCACTAATGCAGCATGATTACATCACTGGTCCCTGGTATTTAAAGAAGTGAAAAGAAATTGTATACACTTTTAATTTCATTTTCAACAATGCAACTTTGCACTCGACATACCCGCAGAGTTCGACAAGGTATAATTATAAAAAATAATAACCGCATAAATCATTACTCGTCGCCGATATGCGTAACCAAAATCCTTATCAGAGCATCTTTCATTTCCTTTGATCACACAGGAGTAACCGGGCCAACCAAACGACTCACACCACACAAATCACCCCCACAACCACACACCAACACCTCTCTCGCCTCTCTCTCACATACACACACCGGCAAACACGTATACATTGCATAATAGTATTTCTGCAAAAAAGGTTGCAGTACACTATTTCAGTATTTTTGTCCCATTCAACTATGACAAAATCTACAATGAACCCTGAAAAAGGAAATCATACATACTTAGCTCTAAGGTGTTTCTTTATGCTCTAAATTTACGTCATGTTTAAAGTCACAAGGAATATCCCCCATGACCACGTGAGGTTGTGAGGAGATGATACACAGCTGCTATTAAAGGTGCGATAAGAGATTTCACATAATAGGTGTCCCTAAAAAATGTGAAAAATTCGGATTTTTTTGCACTGATCGATATAAGCTTTCTATAAAAATGTCCACATGGAAGATAACCTGAGAAATCTTTTTTGTATAAAAAAATTATAATTTACTATAGGAGCCAACTACTAAATTCAGCCTTGAAATTAATCAACTGAAAATCGCCTTTTGTTGCCACTTCAGACATTTCTGTAGTCAAATACAAGGTAAAAGCAGGTAAATATGGGGTTCTTATCTATAATCACAATATGACACAATAAAGGTGCCCCAAAATCTCTTCTACATTTAATGCCATGGTAAAGACCGAATTGTTTACACAATTAGTAAAAAATGTTTCAGACAAAAGAGTGATTTTCTCCGTGAACCATGTGCCAGAAACATGGACCATTGTTACTGCTGTCATTAGCATACTAGCCAAGATCATCGATGTTATATATTGTTCCACCAATACGTTCATATTTAATCTTTGCGTGTTTTAAACAACTCTGTTATCTCAATTTAGCTTTTTTTTTCTTTGACCTGTTCTTATTAGACGAAGTCAAATAGGCCAATCCAGAAACTAGCAAAACGTTTTAAAAACGTATGTTATAGACGAAGATGTAATACAGTCAATCAGGAGGTCACGACAACTTGCGTTATTTTCTTGTACACGACAAGACACACCCAATCGCTGGACCTTCAATAGCTGTCGAAAAACGCTCTGGAAAATGTCTGATTTGAGGTCCAAAATACCTGAATTCATTATAAAATTATGTATGATGTTTGCGGAATGTAAACTACAATCTAATTTGGTCTAATATAACGTGAACGGGTGTTTGGGGTGTTTGGGGGTTAAACAACGAATTAAAAGCGGGACGAATTAAGTTTGAAAAAGCGTGGGTGGTCTCTGAAGTTATAGAAATCCACTAAATTTTAAATAATCCCAAATCATTAATTGAACTGTGTGCTACAAAAAAAAGTTGTGTACGTGTTGCCCTACTCTCTTTTAAGAAAGCGAAGACCACGGAAAATGTACTACTCTCGTTTTAAGAAAGCGAAGACCACGAAATGTATAAAACCTTCCATATCTGGCATCATGAAATTGAATCTCATTTGCTATAACGTGGGCCTGGTTTCCATCGAGTTGAACTGCAGACGTGTCGGAGACGTGTGCAGGGAATGTGGACAATAGAATGGCAAGGTCGTTTGCCTGTTGTATTTGTGAAAGCCCATGTAAAATGACCCTGTCCAACAATCTTTAGTGTGAAACAATAGTACTACTTGGGTGACCTTCCGACTAACTGTAATAGACGAATGAGAACCTTGCCAAAACGTTTTTAAAAGTTTTTACAAGGTCTTATAAGATTTAAAGATGTAAACAGAGAATCAGAACCTAGTAAAACGTTTTAAAAAGTTTTGTGTTTGCCCCAGCCTCAAATAGCGGGCCATGTTAGGAGCGTCCGTATCATGGATACCACGCGGCCCGGTAGCACACTATTTATAGTTGAACAAATCCTGACCCACCACAAGCCATTACCAATGACCTTGTGATACGAGCAAACAAAATCACCCGTTTTCTCTCTTAAAGACATTTCTGTAGCCAAAAACAAAGTTAAGCATGTATTGAGGTCTAATTTATAGGAAAAATTAATACTATGACCAATATTGTATGCTTCAAAATCTCTCGTTGCACCTTTAGGGAGCGGTCATTATTATGCCATGGGGAATGGAGGATTTCAACTTTTTTTCGGCAAAAATTTCGCGTTCCTCCCCTCGCTTCCGTTCAAAATTTTCACGTTCCCCCCTTGATCATGACGCTTTTCCCATTTAAAAGTTCATGTTCCCCCCTCTCGCGTTGATGAAAATTTCACTTCCCCCCTCTCTCTTACAAAAATTTGTCGGGTTCCCCCCATCAAATCCTCCATTCCCCCCCCCCCGGCGTAAATAATGACCCCTCCCTTGGATGGTGTATGTAAAAGGACAATAAGGCCTAAAAAAATTGGTTGATTGGCGTAACATAGAAAAAAATAGGGTAGGTAGTCGGATTTTTTTTTTTTTTTTATGGTTTCACATGTCTACCAAACACAAATATATGAGCACCATACAAAAACAAATGGACATGTTCACTTTTTCCGTAACACATCTTTTTATTTGTCATTTGAATGTCCTGCAATAACTAAATCGTCGATACTAATGAAATATTTGTTTTACGTGGTTTTTAAAACTTTTTTTGCACACAAAAAAATAAAATATGTTAGGTCGCGGTAAAATAGGGTCGTTGGTTCGCCAATCAATCTAAATTTTTTTCAGGCCTAATGAGATAGCAGAACATACAAAAAACTGCCTGAGTGAACAATAACAACGGTGTGACCGTTTCATGCGATTTCAACCGTATTGTATAAGGACCCAACGGTGTTGATCGCCTGGGTTTTGCCCTTGGTTCATGCGATATCAACCGTATTGACCTACATACATACATACAAAGATTTATATTGCCCAAATCAATGAATATCAAGGCGCATGTATATAGGCACTATGCGTACTTTTTAGAATACCAGCTTTTCTATTCCCCATAGAATGGATTTCAAACAGAATAGTTTGTTACTTGTGTTTGAAAGTGCAGGTAATCCTCGTCTTTGTAGCCAGGACAGTCTTTGCCAAGTCATAACATGTTTATAGGCTCATGTTCAGGTGGGTAACTTAAAATTACTATCGCTGCAAATGTAAAGGTGATACTCATCTGCAGTGGACGGCCATATATTAAGCTATAATACCAATGGAAAGCTTATACTATCGCGATTTTATATGTAACGTGTATGCTACTCACGATTTGGTTAGAGGAGCCAAAATGAAAATCGTCTTTCTAGCAACACCACTTCATAGAGCAGGAGCATAATATCATGGGGCCTTATTTAAGGATTCGTTTACCTCACACTAGAGAAAAGGTTTGACACCATTGGTATTAGTATGGACCCTCTACAACAATGCTAGGTATGGTGTAGTACTCTCAAATTGTGGTATCACTTTTTCAATAGGGGCCCTTTAGTTTCACAGGGGTCATAACATCACCCCTCCCGATCTCCCCAAGTTTCCCATTTTTATTTTAGACCTATAGTTTGACTCAAAGAGTATAAATAACTTGTTTATGTTACCCCAAGTAAAGTAGAAAGATTTGTGTTACCAACTGTAAAGAACGTTGACATTTCTGAACTTAAAAGTAATTAAAAATATCACATTGACTTATGATTTTTTTTTGCATAATGCCAGATTTTATCATTTTTGTGTTTTAGCTATTGCTGAACATGAATACATTCAATAGAATAACATAATAAAAACTTTTCAAATTCACTGGCGAAGGGTTTTAACTTGGATGGGAGACGTAGATTGTTAGTAAACTTAACACTGTGCATGGTTACTTATGGTAAATTACCTGAAATGTTACTACTCATTTCAGGTACTCTACGTGAAGAATTTTGCCACCATCCCTATCCCTATGCCATTTTACACTTGACCTTTCGCATAGATGGTCTTGACTCATGTCAAGGGCCCTTAGCAAAACATATTATCACCAAGTTTGGTTGTTAATTATTTAAAATGATATCCTTTGGTCCCCCCCCCCCCCTAAGTTGAACCTCTTTCCACTTAGTGTGCACATGGACCTAGGCAATTAAGCAATATGTTGGTTATGCTTGAGACTCCCTAGCATTTTGCATATGTGTTAGTGGTGTTTCTCTAATACACAGTGCATGGCATGAGCAACAAATTAAGTGCAACTATGTTAAATATACTGTTGATGGGTGAGGACCACAACAACAGATGACTTATATTACAAAGAACGTTAAGAACTATAACAGCTTAATCAAGAAATAGAGACAAAGCATAGAATGGGCTTTTTTAAATGTGAAAGGGTTGTGGTATTTTAACCATGTGAAATACATTGCTACAAGCATAAAACTCGTCCATCCCAATAAACAAAAACAAATAATATTAGGGTGTGGCAGATGCCCCACCCAGAGAATGGGCGATTTCTCAAGATGACTCTGCGGTTGTGGGTATGTTAATTGGATGCACCATTTGGGCCATACGTGTTGACACTTATTAACCGATACTTATTTACTATTATGGTACATTCCAAACAATGAAACTTCAATAATAAAGTTTGGTGCGACTTAGAAAATTTTATTTTATCCCCTAATTTTAATGTAAATAATACATAAAAAAAATTTTTGCTGATATATGACACCGGGATCCAATTTAGGGAACAGTCTAGAATACAATTGAATAAACTATGTACTTGAATGTTAAACCTCAAACTTATGTTTTCATCTTATTTACTGAATAAACATTGCAAAGGTAAGCAAAAAGGCAAGTAAAGATGAATTCGTGAATAGTACAATGACACAACATTAATTCAAGAACGTAGAACAACAAGTGTAGAAACACAATACAAATAGTAAGTTGACAATACTTTCTATTAAGATGACAAAAATGTACAAGTAACTTGGTTCGGTTGCTGGGAATATGACGTGAATCCGGCCACCCACCGTGACGGGGACAAACCCGGCTTTACAACTTTGGTTTTTACTACTAACAACTCTACAAACGGACACACTAAAAGTAACGATTTCAAATATGCCTTCAACTAAAAATAAATTAACCCCATTTTAGTTAAAATGACTCGCTTTCAGTGATGCACATTTAATATGAGCGTCTGGAAAATTGGGCAAAAAAATATTGAAAAAAATACTCATTTTAATAAATTGTTGATGCAACTTAATTGATAATAGTAATAATATTTGTTTATTATTGTTATTATCAATTAAGGTAATTTATTGTTTAATGTTGGTATGTCTTGAACAGTTAATAAACCATTTCACTTAACAATTACGACAACAAAACAATTTGTAACCTAGACAAAAGCAAGTTCAAATAGTTTTACACAGCATCACTTTCTCATCTACTATTTATAAAGATTGATACTGATTTAACTTTGCTATTTTCACACGTGATTAGTATGTGGACAGGCATTCTCTATTATGCAAAAATCAAGATTGTTAGAAATTGAGGGTGGCATCCTTTGCAAATCTCTAAATCAGCCTTTATTTCATTAGTCAACTGAATTGACTTTTTTAATTGATTTTCTTAATCTTGGTCGTATATTCTTTCTTCTGGATTTTTTTAGTTCAACGCTTGTGCAAGTCAAGTACATTTTAAACAATATTTAGCAGATCTATTAATGTTAGCGCGTAAGATTAAATTTTACTAATTGCTTTAATTAGGTTCAAAGTAAACCAAGTAAAAGAATCTGTTAAAGCAACAAAAAGTGGATTTACAGGAAATATATGCACTTCTACAATAAAAGTGGTTCTTTTAAACCGTGTATCAAAGTATAAATTGTGTGAATATTATGTTGTTGCACCTACTCAATAAATCACCTAGGTCAAATTTAACAACTATTTGTTCTTGAGTGTACATAAACACCATATTTGTCAGCTGGAGTCTCTATCCTTATCTTACGTGTACTATTTCTGCTATTTTAACATTGCAACTTGCAAACAGAGACAATCGAACCTGCTTGCAACCTGTAGGGCCTATCACACTATATTTCAACTACTTAGTTTAACATTAACACTAAGATGTGTTAAAGACCCGTACTGTAAGCGTACACGGGCTAGAGTTCAACTGTGTTTGTTGCCCAATAAGACAACATGTACGAAACATAAGTTTTACGTACACCATTTTATACTTTGGGGGACAAATGCACAGCATACACACTTGGTAACTCATTATGTGGGCGGAGTTTCAATGGAAGAAAGAAGACAATTCACAGAGACGAGGTGGCTCACTTGATTGACGGTTGTTTATTTCTAACCTAGTCCCATTGCACAAAACATTTGAATCGAATACTAACGCTATAACTGTGCATCGTCATAAATCACCAATACCGAAACCTGTTTTGCTTGATAAAAAGGGGAATAAATGCTATTCTGAATTGCATTGTCCCTTCACATGTTCACGCTGATGTCATCATAGTTTTTTTTTCAATTGCAATAACCCCTACATTCAAATCGTTAAGATCTACATTTATGCCACTTCTGGGAAGAAGGTAGCACAGTCCCAATGTTGCCTATACCATACTCACAACTGATTTCTGTAAATCAACATTTGTTTGGCCTCTTCATTTGTTTATTCTTTGGGTTGGTTTTTTCCCCGCTTTGAAGCGACGGCTGACACGTTTTCTGTTAATTTAGATGGGGGCTGTGTTTGAGACTTCGAATAAGTGGACTACCCCCATGTCATTTTGTTTTACTTTTTTCACTAATCGCCAAAAAGTGGATATTCTTGCCAAATTTTCTCGAAATTTTGGATCTTTTTATCAAACAAATCAGCAGAAAGTGCACCATTTTGCCCCTTTTGTGGAATTACTCCTGCGTACCTGTCAGGGGTTCGTTCGCGAAAGCAGTCGTAAGACTAACGTAGCCCTAGTTGCAACGTAAGTTACTACTAAGATTTTTTTCGCGTTCGTGAGATTTCCGATTAAAGCTACGTGTGGTCACGAGTACACGTAACACACTCGTAGTGTGTGGGAAGTGGACAGATCGGGCAGCTGTTCGCATTTCATCCATCTTGTTAGCAATCTATCATGGTGACAGCATTTATTATTCCAGAAAATGAAGGAAGACACAGTCCTGAACGAAAAATAAGATATTATAACAACCACCTTGAATCTATATTTCAGATATACAATGCTAAAACAGTGATTAGAAATTAAACACCTTTCTAAACTCTATTTTGCACCACGTTTCTAAATATTTTGAAATATCTGTTTAATATCTAAATATGTTTAAAATCTAAACATGTTTAGGTATTTGACATTAGGTGTTTAGACATTTGACGCCAAGTGTTTAGAGATTTGACATGTTTTTGCTTCGGAGCAAGAGGGTTTTGTTCTTTTTATTATGATATATGTTCAGGAAAAGTATGTACTTTTCTCTTCCATCCTTAAAAAATGGTAAATTGTTTCAATTTCTTTACTGGCCTTTTTTAAACTTTAACTGAGCTGTTACTTATACAAGTCACCTGTTTAGTAGAAAATTATCTCACCAAATAAGCTCACCGGAATTTTGATCGGGGACAAATGGCTTCAAAGGGGAAAACATTAACCATTAGCATGAGATATGCTTAATGTGCTTTATATGCAACATGAATTTGATTAGTTCTTTTAAGGTTTTATGGTATTACAAATATGGTGGTGTTACAGATTATTTTAAAAGCATTTGGTGAGGTGAGCCACTTCGTGCAAAATTTAAGGACAAAATTGCTATGGCTATCTATTCATCTAACTCAAATTCCAATTGGTTGAAATTCGGGAAGAGTACACTGTCACCAATCTTTTCTCCGATGCACTATGACATAAACGAATACATGGCACTTCTATTCCATGCAGGGGAGCTGCAAGCAGAGTTGATTTAACTCAAGTTTTGTCTATTTTAATTTGAATCTTGACCACCCAAAGTATGCTAAGAAAATGAATTCTCTCCTGTTTTGAATGATGTACTTTTGGTAAGGGGTGGAGTATTAATTGGGTGTCTTCACATAATACTTATGCAGAGTTCGTATGAAAATAGAGGATGGGTTCGTAGAATTAGCATAAGAAACAACTGGTGAAAAAAATATGATTCTTCGTTCATTTGTGCGTTGGAGTTGTTTTGTATCTGAACGAACAGAAGCCTCAATCACTGACTATAATATACACTTTGTTTGAGGTTAAGTTCGATCGTTACAATGATGTTAACAAAGAGACACAAGGACATTTCCAGAAAGAAGCGCCCTCAATTTTTTCGAACCCTTTGTTTTGCATATCTGGAATGCTTACCAGTGTATTAGATCACATTTGAAGTAAATAAGCCGAATACGCTGTCTTTATGTAATAAGATGATGATTAAGTATTTTCTGTCGTACACAAAAGAAATCAAAGCATGGTTTCATATATGGACGATTACGATAGCAGGCAAGTTCAAAACAAGGTCTGCAGTTTTCTTTTGTACTTGCTTGTCCGAATAAACCTTCGAAACGTTCTTGGTAGGTGGTGTACAATCAACCCAGTGCAATTTGAGAGAAATTTGTATCGCTGCAAAATTGTAAAGGTGAACTCATTGATTGGAGACGGCATATATTAAGCTATAATACCAATGGAAAGCTTATACTATCGCGATTTAATATGTAACTGTGTATGCTAACTCACGATTTGGTTAGAGGAGCCAAAATGAAATCGTCTTTCTAGCAACACCACTTCATAGAGCAGGAGCCAATATCATAGGGGCCTGATTTAAGGAATTCGTTTTACCTCATACTACAGAAAAGGTTTGACACCTTTGGTAGTTAGTATGTACGCCTCTACATCATGCTAGTAGGTAGCTAGTACTCAAATTGTGGTATCATCACTTTTTCAATAGGGGCCAATTTAAGTTGACACAGGGGTCAAACTTCACCCCTACACCTATCTTCCCCCGTTTTCCATTTTTTATTTAGACCTATATTTGACTCAAAGAGGATAAATAACTTTTGTTTGTTACCCACCCCAAGTAAAGTAGAAGAGATTTGTGTTTACCCAAACTGTAAAAGAAAACGTTTTGACATTTCGAACTTAAAAGTTTTAAAATATTCACATTGACTTCATGATGTTTTTTTGCATACTGCCAGATTTATCCATTTTGTTTTAGCTATTGCTGAACATGATACATTCAAGATGAATAACATAAAAAAACCTTGCAATTCACTGTCTAAGGGTTTAACTTGGATGGGAGACGCTAATTTGTTAGTAACATTACACTGTGCAGTGGTTACTTATGTACATGACCTGAATGTACTATAATTTTCAGGTACTCTCCGTGAAATTATTGCCGCCACCCATCCCTATTTCCCTATCCATTTTACACTTGACCTTTCGCATAGATGGTCTTAGACTCATTTCAAGGGCCCTGGTAGCAAATAACATATTATCACCAAGTTTGGTTGTTATTATTTTTAAATGAATATACTTGGCCTAAGATATGAACCTCTTCCACTTAGTGTGGCCCAAATGGACTAGGCAATTAAGTCAATAATGTTGTTTTACCGTAGACTCCTAGCATTTTCAATATGTGTTAGTGGGGGGTGTTCTCTAATAAACAGTGCATGGCATGAGCAAGCAATTATAGGCCAACGATGTTAAATATACAGGGTGAAATGGGTGAAGGACAACACAACATTGACCTTATAGTTACAAAAGAACGTTAAGAACTGTAACAGCTTAACAAGAAATTATAGACAAAGCATAGAAATGGGGCTTTTTAAATGTTAAAGTTTTGGTGTACTATGTTACCATGTGAATATACAATTGGCTACAAAATACATAAAACTCGTCCATCCCAATAAACATAAAACAATAATATTAGGGTTTAGTCAGATGCCCCACCACAGAGAATGGGCGATTTTCTCAAGGAGAGCTCTCAGGTTGTGGGATGTAATTGATTGGCAAACCTTTTGGGCCAGACTGTTTGACAGCTTATTAACCAGATACTTATATTTACTATTATGGTACATTCCAAACAATAACTTGCATATAAAGTTTGTGCTACTTAGAAACTGTTATTTTAGTCCCCTAATTTTAATGTAACTAACAACTTTGCTGATATTGCCAACAGGGATCCAATTTATGAGTACAGTATGAGGATACAATTTCATCATATGTACTTGAATTTCACTCAAACTTTTTTGGTTATGTTTCAATCATCTTATTACTGATAAAACATTGCAAGGGTAGCAAAACGGCAAGTAAATATGAATTACGTGAATAGTACAAAGGCACAAATTAATTCAAAGAAACGTAGAAACAACAAGTGAGAACCAACAAGTACAAATCTTAAGGTTGACAATAACTTTTGAAGTTACCAAAATGTAAAGTAACTTGGTTCGGTCTGCGAAATAGACGTGAATTCGGCCACCCCACCCCCGATGACGGGACAAACCCGGCTTTAAAAAAACTTTTTTTTTTTTTGGTTTTACTACTACAACTATTTACAAACGTACACACTTAAAAGTACGATGGTCCAAATAGCTTCACTAAAAATACATTACCCCATTTTATTTAAAAGGACTCTTTTCGTGATCACATTAATATGAAGCGCTGGAAAATTTGGGCAACAAAAAAATATTAAAAAAATACTCCTATTTATAAATTGTTGATGCAACTTAATTGATAATAGTAATAATAATATTATTAGTTAATGGTTATTATCATTAAGTTAATTTTAAATTGTTAATGTTGTATTTCTTGATACATTTAAGTAAACAGACAAATTAAACCATTTAACTTAAACAATTCGACAACAAAAACAATTTGTAAACCTTAAACAAAAGCAAGTTCAATAGTTTTTACACATCAGCACTTTCTCAATCTAGCTATTTATAAAAAGATTGATACTGATTTTAACCTTGCTATTTCACCAGTGATGAGTATGTGGACAGGCATTCTCTATTATGCCAAAATCAAGATGTTAGAACGTTTAGGGTCCATCCTTTCGCAAATTCTAAATCATATCAGCCTTTAATTTCATTAAGTCAACTGCTTTTGACTTTTATTGAGTTTTCTTAATCTTTTTCGGTATATCTTTCTCGATTTTTTTTAGTTGCAACGTTTGTTGCAAGTCAAGTACCTTTTAAACCAATATTTATGCAGAATCATTTAATGTATCGAGTAAGATTAAATTTTACTAATTGATTTAAAATAGGTTTCAAAGTCAAACGAAAGTAAAAGAATCTTACAGCAACAAAAAAGTGGATTTACACAGGAAATATGATTCACCTTTCTAAAACAAAATAAAGTGGGTTCTTGTTAAACGCGTGGTCAATCAAGTATAAATTGTGTAATATATGTTGTTGCGCACAACATGCAGCAAGCCCCCACACCTTTCTCAATAAAATCACCTAGGCACATGTAACAAACTTTTTTTCTGAGTGTACATAAACACCTTATTTCTCAGCTGGAGTCTCTATCTTTATCTTACGTGTACTATTTCTGGCTATTTTCATAAAAAATTACATTGCAACTTGGCAACAGAGAAGATCGGAAGCTCTGCCTTGCAACCTGTAGGCCCTACAACACTATATTTCAACTACACGTTGGTTAGCAGTACCACGAAATATGTGTTAAGACCTACTTAAGCGTAAAAGTATATAGTTCAACTGTATTTGTTGCCCAATAGGACAAAATGTACAAAACATAAGTTATACGTCCACATTTATACTTTGGGGGACAATGCACACATACACACTTTGTAACGTCATTTGTGGGCGGAGTTTCCATGGAAGAAAGAAACTAATTCACATGAATTCACCGAGACCTAGTGGCTCAACTATGATTGACGGTTGTTTGTTTCTACCCCTAAAGGGGGGTCCAATTGCACAAAAAACGCAGTTGCACTAGAATACTAACGCTATACTTTGCTCCGTCATAAATAACAAACTACCGAAACCTTTATTGCTTGATAAAAAAGGGGAATAATGCTATTCTGAATTGCATTGTATCCTTCACATGTTCACGCTGAGGTCATCATATTTTTTTTCATGGCAAATAAACCGCCTACATCAAATCTTTAAGATCTACATGTATGCCACTCTGTGGGAACAGTAGCACAGTCCCAATTGTTGACTATACAATAAGCACAAATGAGGTCTTGTTAAAATCAACCATTTGTTTGGCCCTTCATTTGTTTATTTCTTTGGTTGGGTTTTCCTCCCTTTGGAAAGCGACGATGAACCAGCGTTTTCCTGTTAAGTTTTAGAGGGCTGTGTTTGAGACTTCGAATAAGGGACTCCCCCCATGTCATTTTGTTTTACCTTTTTTTTTTTCACTAATCTCGCAAAAATGGATATTGCTTTGCCAAATTTTTCCTCCGAATTTTGGATCTTTTTATCAAACAAATCAGCAAAAAGTGCACCATTTTGCCCCTTATGTGGAATAACTCCTGCGTACCTGTCAGGGGTTCGTTCGCAAAGGATTCGAAGACAACGTAGCCCTAGTTGCAACCGGTAAGTTCCTACTAAGATTTTTTTCGCTGTTCGTGAAACTTGAACGTATAGTAGGCTACGTGTGTCCCTAAACAAGTAAGCCAGATTTCCGATTAAGCTAGTGGTGGTCATGAGTACACGTAGCACACCCGTAGTGTGTGGGAAGTGGACAGATCGGGAGCTGTTCGCATTTTCATCCCTCTTGTTAGCAATCTATCATGGTGACAGCATTTTTATTCCAGAAAATGGGAAGACACAGTCCTAACGAAAATAAGATATTATAACAACCCCCTTGAATCTATATTTCATATATACCCTGCTAAACAGTATTAGAATTAAACACCTTTCTAAACTCTATTTTCACGCACGTTTCTTTTTTTTTCTAAATATTTTGAAATATCTGTTTAATACTACTATGTTTAAAATCTAAACATGTTTAGGTTTTTGACATAGGGTGTTTAGACTATTGACGGGCGGCCAAGTGTTTAGAGATTGACATGTTTTTGCTTCGGAGCCAAGGTTTTTGTTCTTTTTTTATGATATATTTTTCAGGAAAAGTATGTACTTTTCTCTTCCATCCTTAAAAAAGGGTAATATTGTTTCAATTTCTTTTACTGGCCTTTTTTTAAACTTTAACTGAGCTTTTACTTTATACAGTCACCTGTTTTAGTACAAATTATCTCACACCTCACCAAATAAGCTCACCGGAATTTTGATCGGGGACAAATGGCTTCAAAGGGGAAAACATTAACCATTAGATTGAGATATGCTTAATGTGCTTTATAGGGCAACAGAAGTTGATGTCTCTTTAAGGTTTGATTGTAATACAAATCTGTCGGTGTTACAGATTATTTTAAAGCATTTGGTGAGGTGAGCCACTTCGTCTTCGTGCAAAATTAAGGACACAATTGCTATGGCTATCTATTCATCTAACTCAATTCCAATTGGTGAAATTCGGAAGATTACACTGTCACGAATCTTTTTCCCGATGCCTATGACATAAACGAATACAGGGCACTTCTATTCCATCAGGGAGCTGCAAGCAGAGTTTATTAACTAACTCAAGTTTTGTTCTATGTTAATTTGAATCTTGCCACCCAAAGTATGCTCAGAAAATGAATCTCTCCTGTTTTGATGATGTCTTTTTGGTAAGGGTTGGCGTATTAATTGGGTGTCTTCACATAATATTAATGCAGAGTTCGTATGAAAATAGACAGGGGTGGTTCGTATAATAGCATAAGAAACAACTGGTGAAAAAAATATGAATTCCTTCGTTCTTTGTGCGTTGGAGGTGTTTTGTATCTGACGAACAGAAGCCCTCAATATACCTTTGTTTGAGGTAATTCGATCGTTAAATGATGTTAACAAGAGACACAAGACTTTCCAGAAAGAAGCGCCCTCCATTTTTTCGAACCCTTTGTTTTGCATAACAACGGGCCGATTCTTACTCACGTGTTAGCCTCTACGGCAGCTACACCATGTCTACCGCGGCAGCGACTGCACAGTTCCACCCTGGGCTTATTGCGAGGCGGTAGCTGCAGGCTAGGGTTACTAAGTGACACAGTTATTAGGAATACAGTAATGTGGCTACTCTGCTTTGCCTACCCCAATGGCTACCCTGTAGATGCCCAATAGGTGGAGAGAAGGCGAATGTTGAGTAGACAGTACCCGGTGTAGACACGACGCAGCTACCAAGTAGCCACCCCGCGGTTACCACGACGGGACGGGGCCATTTTGAGAGTGGGGTTAAAATTTCATTGAAATGAGGGCGATATACACTTGGGCTCCGTTTTAGCGTTTTTTTTGAACGTTTTTTTTAGAAAACATTACGAATTCAATCGAGCATCCATCAAACCCCCATATAAGACGCACTTGTAATAAAAAATGCAAATATCTGGCAAAATAATCAAAAAAACAAAATTTGGGCATGAGAAATACCGCGCAAGGTTGAGAGCGGTGTAACCACGAGCTACTTCCACGACAAGTGCGAAATCCGCTTGTGGTACCTATCCTTCTATATGCGGCAAAAATACACGGAATCCTGGCAGGCGAGTGTACGTCAAGTGGGTAGGTAATCCATGTCTACTCGGTGTAGCTATGTGGTAACTACCATGAAGAAATTGGCCTGTATCTGGAATGCTTACCAGTGTTTGCTCACATTTGAATAAATAGCCAATAATACGCTGTCTTTATGTAAATAAGATTATATTAAAGTATTTTCCTGTCGTACCCAAAGAAATCAAAGCATGGTTCATATATGGACGATTACGATAGTCAAAGGCAAGTTTCAAAACAAGGTTTGCATTTTCTTTTGTACTTGCTTGCCGAATAAACCTTCGAAACGTTTCTGGTAGGTGGTCTACAATCACCCAGTGCATTTGATAGAAATTTGTATCCTCAAAAATTCTCTGTCATTTATTTTTTTCCAGATTTTTACAAAATAAGCCATCCCTTAATACTACCTATTATGCCTACCTTTACGGTCAATGTCGTCGGGAGGTGTTTAAGCAAAATGAACCTTTGGCAATGTTTATTTTCAAGATTTTGGGTAATTAGCGAGGTATCCGAAATTTAAAATTAAAGACAACAACATGAAAAATGCATAGATTTTGGGATGAAGCTTGTGAGAACACTTTGGTTGGCGTAATGGGTGGACCAATATCTTTGTGCGCGAATTGCTTGATTATGATAGTTTCTTTACTTACTTCAATTAAAATGTGATGTGATTACAATTAGCACCCAAAGGGTGGAGGCAAAGCTCTCAGTTGAAAAAAAAGAAGTAAAATCTTGTTCAAATGGGTATTCTATGCCAAAATAAAAATCCTGTGTCAGAGCAATTATTTTTCTTTCAAGCTCCAAATATGTTTCCCATGCAGTGATATGTAATCAAAATGCTATACCCTGACATTTTCAAAGGAACCAGAAGAATATTATGGTTATAAGTATATCCATTAAAACATTAAAAGATATTAGAGTTACACGAGCCAAGGTATAAAGTCATTCAGTGACCAAATCCTTGTATAGTTTATCCATGACTGTGTATATCAATTTTTCAATGAGAATTTTCAACTCTTCAAAAAACGACTGAGTTCTGAGACCAAGCTAATCTTAGAATTATCTACAAGCATGGCAATTTTCATCACTACCCCTCCTTATGTAGTGAACGCCCATTTTTGGCTGGCTGGCCCTAGACTATACGATGACAAAAACTTATGGGCGAAACAACATGTCACACACGAGAGCGGCGAGCCATTTTTAAAAGAAAAATTGTTTTCCCGCCCTTGCAAAATTGTTAGCGCAAATAATTATATACTAATTACTAGTATGCAAAGGGGTCGACCCTTGACAGGTGTGACCTTCAAAAACACAGGCCCAGGCACGCCTAGGAGGGCGACGAGCCAAAATTACGTGACGAACAGTTGAAGGGAATTCATAATCATAACTTTCCTTACTCAAAATAAACTTCTGTTTCAACTGTTTTCGTGCACAAATCAACTCTTGTTTCGTTCTTTTTTCATAAGAATGAGAAATTTGCATTTTCCCAGCGATTCGGGGTTTGTTTTGCATTGGAGATGTATGCGCAAACAAGACTGTGTTCAATCGCCTACGGTCACCGAATTGCCAAGTGTCCCGAGAAGGTAATTGGGCTATTTTTGGGCGTAAAATCGGCAACGAAATATAGGGTTATTTTTGGTTTATAGCGCCTATATTACACGATTATTTTTTTGGAAAAGAATTTTGGGCATCCTGAAGCTTTCATTGCTCAGTATAGCTATGCCTGCCGTTCCACTCAATAGTAACACCTTTAGTGCTTAAGTCATTAGAATGAAATATCCTCCTCAATTACAAGATCAGTACAATTCGAACCTACTAACGGCTCGGAAGACTTTCCCAAGTGCTTTTTCACCTACAAATTCGTTTTCCCCCGTGCCACCCACCGGAACCTCTCATAGCAATAACACATAGTTCCGCACAACAAACGTTCTTTGTAGATTATCGAAGCGCGCCTTAAGTCCTATTGGGCCTCAATTCTAACGTATAGTCTATGAACGACGAAGAATTGATTCCCCCCGATGCTTGGCGCTCCTTTGTGTAAATGTATGTTCAATATTTCTTCAACACGCTTCAGATTTCTTTAACCAGCCAGAAGTAGCTGAGGGCATTTAGAGCGTACGATGAGCGAACAGGAAATTGAGTGTACGGCCCCTAACGTCCACCATCGGCCTGATTAAAACAAACGCGCGTACTAATGAGACTCCGTACTCTTGCGTAATACTGTTCGGCCACATGATTCCAACCTCTACAATAATTTCTGGTTTTACATGTTTCATTTAAAGCATATTAGCACATTTTTTTGAATAGGGCACCACCCCCCATTCAAAATTTGAAATTATTTTGCCGAGTTATGTTGGTAATTGTCCTCGAAAATATACCTTCAAATAAGAATGCTAAAAAATGCGTATTTACTCATAAAATAATAAGCGATTTTGTAATTAAATTGGATCCCAGAATTGGACTTAACGGCGGAGCTGGAATAGCTACGTTTAATGGTCCGTCCATGATGAAATAGTGCCACTCTCAAGAAAATAACCTTAACTGAACTTGCTTGAACCAATGAAACAACTAATAGATGAGTCTAGATATGGTACATGGCGCTATTTCCCGGCTATTTCTCATTGAACGCCGTTTCCATCAGCCGTTGATTATTATCGGGATCCCGATATAATTATTCATTACAAATTCCTTCGTTTGTGACACATCGACATTTTCAAACCATTTACAGTATAGTTTACTAGCCCGTTACCGATGCAACCCGTGTAAGAATCTCAAATTTTTTGAAAATTGAGGGCGCTCTTCAAAAAAATATGCTAATATATTGCTTTAATGTAATCCATGCATTTTTAATTATTTGTATAACTGTGTGTTGGACATTTTTGTAAGAACTCGATAAAAAAACCAGAATGGACGGTAACTTGGGCGGGTACCGGTGACAGTACCTTGAGTCTAGGAAGTTGAGAATGAGTCTAGGCAAATGGATGTAATGTTTTGTATCATGGTATCGCAGTGGCGTAACAGGTGCGGGGCAGGGGGTCACGTTGTCCCCCATGACGACTTTAGCCGGGAAAAAAATTGCAAAAAATCAGCTAAAATCAGACGTTTTTTTTGCCCTCTGACCGGGAAAAAAAATTGGCCTTTGACCCCTACGAGGGAAATTTCCCAGACCCATGGGAAATTTGCCCCCTCAGAGCGGGCAGGGCCCGTTACGCCACTGACGTCTAGGCAATCGGGGTTCGGAACGGGCTGGGGCTAGGAACTTCGGACTGCATGTTTTA
The DNA here is from genome assembly GCA_023653785.1 of Ophioderma brevispina. Classification (NCBI taxonomy): domain Eukaryota; kingdom Metazoa; phylum Echinodermata; class Ophiuroidea; order Amphilepidida; family Ophiodermatidae; genus Ophioderma; species Ophioderma brevispina. Next base: position 30,796 of record JAMKCH010011408.1, read on the forward strand.
ATTTTCTTTTGGCTTACATTTCAAATTCCATATGCAGTGCTTAACATTGGGTTTGTGTACCGTTCGTGACCATGATACACTTGACCGATGATGTTACCTTCCCGGCGTCAACACGCATTTTACCAGTCGATAATATTGTTCGCGCGCAAAGGTTTTAGGGGGGGGGTGGGGGGAGGGGTGGCTTCCGTGCTGCTCTAAAACAGTGGTATGTTATATCAATAATTTACAAATACAACAAGACATCAAAAATGTTGATTAGATGAAGCATTTCGAGGATTGTTCGGGTATCTTAGTTTGGCCATATTTTACGTTTAAAAACATATCTAATCTGTGGAAAAAAAATACAGGTAAATAGTACAAGTGGAATCTGACAGACACTTGGGGAAAATAAATTTTGCAAGTTGAGATTACAAGGTTCCAACGACATTTAGATGTTTTTGTGAGATAATAGTTTTCAAATTTACACTTGCTATTCAAATGATTTGTTAAGTTCTGCGAATTAGTTTAAATGTGCTTGTTCCGAATCGCCTCTGGGATCTCGCCTGGTTTACCCCGGAAAGTGGTATGAATTACTTTTGATATCAGATAAGGCCATATTTTCTCATTATCGTCCCTAAAATTCAGCCTTTCCAAATCCACTTCTTTACAAAGATATAACAAAAACCGCTGTTTTAGTGGTTTCACCATCATTAATGTTAGCACAGTAGTGAATAGGGCCTTGCAATGTACATTGTCGCTTCTTTTTATCAAAACCGCAAGTCCGTTCCCCACGATACTGATGGTTAGTGTATGCAGGTGCCAGCTCTCACATCAAGTACAGAACACGATACACATAAATCGGAAACACCCACCTTTAAGTTCTCAAAGTGGTCGGATCCAGATTGAGCCGGATACGTGTAAATTTGGTCTATGCTGGTTTATTATTCCATAGTTCCGTGTAGTAACTGATGCAATCTAACATTTGCCTCGTCTTCATAGAGGCCGTACACAACAGTGGGGTGTGGCCTAATTACACACCCCATTCATTTGCTCTTCCTGTAGTGGCTATCACGGTGTTTTTAGTCTCCATTTTTGTGATTAGAAACATATTAATTTGATTCTCACTTTTATTATTTTATTGATAAAAAGGTTTTCTCAATGGGAAAGAGCGTAGCTTTGTTTATTATGGAAATCCCCTTGTGGTATATTGAGATCAGACCAGTTGTTATTTACTAGATAGATTGGGCAAGAGAAGAAAGTGGAATCCCTAGTGCTATGTGAGATATGCACCTGTTGTTTACAACTAGAGAGGTGAATGGTAAGTCCCAAGATGGTAAATTTATAAACTGAGTCAACTTGTTTATGCATTGGATCAAAAGAATTGCCAAATTCGGGGATCCCCATGATGTTATGAATGTGACGTGATGCAATGCAATGATGTTAATTTATGTAATCCAACTTGGGTCATTGCCAGATTAATGTTTTATTCATGATGATGCGAATGAATTATTGTTAGAGGGGGAATCCTAGCTGTGAGAAGTTAAATACTAGTCACTGAAAAGACTCGGGCCAGAAGTCAGGGAGCTAGTATAGTTGCAGCTGTAGTTTTTTTTATCTCCAATAATGGTATATTGGTGTAGTATAGATTAATAATATATTTGATGTCAGTGACATCAAATATATTAAAATCACCGGAGCTTTATAGCTGGACTGTCTGCCATTGCGTTTTTTAAGCCAAAAGAGCTTCATTTTTTTGGAATCAAAGGTATTCCAGTTTGGTGGTTCCCTATATGAGGAACATTAGCACAGACTGAATGGTAATAAAATACCTGGATTGTATTGCAGATATTAGTGCGTCGAGGGAAAGCCCCGTCTTCTTAAACTGCTGGACAAAAGATTCACCTTAAGGACTGTAGAAGATTCCTATGGATATACCCTGGATTTTATGTGAACTTATACGCTGTCAATTTTGGAGTCTTCCACTGTGAGACATATCATCGTTGAAACTGCAACGCTCGGAGAGAACTTTGTGTAAGGACTATAACTGTTGAGTTTAACACTGAATTGTACAATGTAGTATGTTTTGGACATAACCACATTCTTGACCATCTGATTGAAATCATTAAATCTGTTATTATAAAAATGTTAATCAGTTATGCACAAGGGCTCATTATTTGTGTTTTGAAAGGTATTTCTACCCTTTGACGTCCCATGATACCCATACCCTGGTCACTGTCTGGTGTTTCCATACAATACTTAATATACATAAGGCCTAAAGTGTTTAATATTAATAAACTCAGGATCTTGACCCCTATATATTTGTTTAGGCACATAACTTGTCAATAAAGAAAGAATATCACTTTGTGTGTGTGTCTGGTACTAACCAATCAGCAGAGCTAAAGCAAACACACACACACTGTTGAAGCCATTGGTTCGAAGTAAATTTTGTGTCAAGAAGTTTCCAATTAAAAGCGGCCTGTAAAAATTCTTTGCTTTTCTGTTAATCCAAAAATACTTTTTCTGGTTACAAACTGAAAAGTTTTTTTCTACACAAAATATACTAATACGATAGCCTAACATGGGCAGTTTTTTTCCCTAAAAAAAAACTTCAAAGGGCCCCCAAAAAAAAGGGTTTTTTGACTTCCTGTTTTTAAAATTGTGTGTTCTAACACTGGCTCTCCAACCACTATGTGTTTATTTTCTCAGCTATTGTCCACTCCTTGATTGTGCTCAAAAAGCATGGCAATTTATTGATTTTATCCTTGGCGCATTCCAAAGGGATCACAGCTTATTGACCTTAGCATAAAAAATCCGACTATAAAACATATTCTTAACTTTATATCGAGTTCCGCCAGTCGACATGATCAATTAAATACGTAACTAGCAATACAGTATTTGAACGAGCTTCATGCATTTTTTAATCGATGGTTCACATAGAGATATGGTAATAAGGCTAGAGGTCGGACGGCCATCTTGAAAGCCGTCAAGGCCCCATTATAACAAAAACTTACGGCACGGAAAAACACTTTCTCGTTGATTTCGTCAAAATGATACACAAAAATCACGTTTACCTAGGTAACTAGAAAAATTATATTTTGCTTAGGTTCCAACATCATTTTAGTTAAAGGGGTATAGCCCTATAATGGTTCAAGGTCCTCCTGGGGTAAATTTAATCCGATGATCAATTTTGTTAAAATTGGTGACAAGGTTGTTTCGTATTCAGTTCCTTTCCTGCTCGCCAACTTGTATACACGCATGCTTTAAGACGTGCGGCCATGTGTTATTCTTTGAAAAACTCCTATTGCAAAGTGATGAGGCTAGTCCGGGATAATAGTTATCTAACTATTGCCTTTTTCAAGGCAAATTCAAAAACAAATATAAAAAGTCGACCAAATTTTGTCTACAATGAACAAACTCCATGTTTGTAAGTCATTTTTCATAGAGATTTCAGACTCTTCAAAAAACGACTGATTTCTGAGACCCAGCTAATCCTTAGAATTATCTATCATGGCATTTCATCACTAACCCTCCTTAGTAGTGAACACCCCTTTTTGTCTGGCTGGCCCTGGACTAATACGGATGACAAAAACTTATGGCGAAAACACATGTGCACACACGAGAGCGGCGAGAACATTTTTATAGAAAAATGTTTCCGCCCTTGCAAAAATGTTAGCGCATAATTTATACTAATACATGTACTAGTATGCAAAGGGTCGACAATTGACAGGTGTGAATTCAAGCCCAGGCACGCCCAGTAGGGCGACGAGCCAGAATTACTGACGAAAAGTATAGGGAAGTCCAATCATACGTCCTTACTCAAATAAACTTCTAGTTTCAGTGTTCGTGACAAATCAACTCCTTGTTTCGTTCTTTTGTTCATAAGACTGAGAACTTTGTCCTTCCAGCGATCGGGTTTGTTTACATTGGAAAGATTCTGCGCAACAAGACTAGTTCAATCGCCTACGTCACCGAATTTGCCAAGGCAGAGAAGGACAGCTTGGGCGTATTTTTGGCGTAAAATCGCAACGAATATAGGGTTAGTTTTGGTTTATAGCGCCTATATTACACGATTATTTTTTTGGAAAAGATATTTTGGGCATCCTGAAGTCATAAACTTTCCATTGCTAATAGCTTATGCCGTCCACTCAATGATAACACCTTTAAGTGTCTTAAGTTCATTAGATGAAATATCTCTCTTCAATTAAACAAAGACAAAAAATCATTACGAATGTCGAAACCTACAGCGGCTCAGAAGACTTTCCCAAGTGCTTTTTCACCTACAAATTCGTTTCCGTGCCACCGGGAACCTCTCCTAGCAATAACACATAGTTCCGCAAAACAAACGTTCGTTGTAGATTTATCGAGAGCTGCGCTTAAGTCTAGTGGTCTCAATTTCGAACGTATAGTATATAACTACGAAGAAGTGATTCCCGAATGCTATGCGCTCCTTTTGTGTAAATAGTATTTTCAATATTTCTTCAACATCTTCAGAATTTCTTAAACCAGCCAGAAAGCTATCTGTAGGGCATTTAGAGCGTACATTGAGCGAACATGAATAAGTGTAGGCCCCCTAACGTCCCCCAGCGGCATGAGTAAAACAATGGCGCGTAATATGAGACTCGTACTTTCGTAATACTTTCGCCACATGATTTTTTCCCCCAAAAACCCCCCCTTTCCCCCCCCACCTTAAAGATAATTTCTGGTTATTACTGTTTCATTTAAGCCATATTAGCACAGTTTTTTTGAAGAGCACCCCAATTCAAAATTTTGATATTTTTGCAGAGGTTGTTTGTAATTGTCTACGAACATACCTGCAAATGAGAATGCCTAAAAAAGTCGTATTTATCATAAATCACCAGCGATTTTGTAATTAAAATTGGGATCCCAGATTGGACTTTTAACGGCGGAGCTGGAAATTCTTCGTTTATGTCCGTCCATGATGAAATAGTGCCACCTCAAGAAAAATAACCTCTACCTTGAATTGCTTGAACCAATGGAACAACCACTATAAGAGCGTAATATGTACTGGCGCTATTTCCCGGCTATTCTCATGAAAGCGTGTTTCCAGCAGCCGTTTGAATTATTATCGGGATCCCCCGATATTAATTATTCTATATTACAAATTCCTTCGTTTGCGTGCACATAGCCATTTTTACCCATTAACAGGTATAGTTTACTAGCCCGTTACCGATGCAACCGTGTAAGATCTCAAATTTTTTGAAAAATTGAGGCACTCTTCAAAAAAGAGGCTACTATTGCTTTAATGTATCCAGCATTTTTACTTATTTTGTATAACGTTTTTTGGGACATTTGTAAGAACTCGATAAAAACCAGAATGAACGTGTAAGCTTGGCGGTAACCGGGGCCGTACCTTGGTCTAGAATTAGATATCTAGCAAAATGATGTATGACTTTTGGTATCATGTCTCGCGTGCGACCAGGCTGGGGGCAGGGGGCAGGTTGCCCCCTGACGACTTTAGCCGGGAAAAATTTGCAAAACTCATGCTAAATCAGCGTTTTTTAGCCTCTACCGGGAAAATTGGCCTTTTGACCCCCTAAGAGGGAAATTTCCCAAGACCGGGAAATTTGCGCCCCTCAGAGCGGCAGCCCTTTACGCACTGACGCTAGGCATCGGTTAGGAGTGGCGGGGCTAGGAATATCGGATTGCATGGTTATTTTCTTTTGGACTTACCTTTCAATAATGCAGTTGCTAACATTTGGTTTGTGTCCGTTCATGTGCAGTTTGACTATGTTACCTTCCGCGTCAAAACGCCATTACCCGTCGATCATATGGTTCGCGCGCAAAGGATTACTGGGGGGGGAGGGGGCTGGCTTCCTCGCTGCTCTACAACCGTGGGTGTATATCAATAATTTACAATACAACAAGACATCAAAAATGTGATTAGATGAAGCCTTTTCGAGGATTGTTCGGGTATCTTAGTTTGGCCATATTTTACGTTTAAAAACATATCTAACATCTGTGAAAAATACAGGTAATAGTACAAGTAGAATCTGACCAGACCACTTGGGGACAATAACATTTTGCAAGTGAGATTACAAGGTTCCAACTGACCTTAGATGTTTTTGTGAGATATATTTTTCAAATTTTACACTTGCTAATTCAAAATGATATTGTTAAGTTCGCGAATTGTTTAAATGTGCTTGTTCCATCGCCTCTTGGGATCCCCCTGGTTTCCCGGACGTTGTATTAATTTTGGATATCCGATGACAGGCCGTATTTTTCTCATTACGGTCCTAAAATTTCAGCTTCCAATCCACTTCTTTACAAAATATAAACGACACCGCTGTTTTAGTGGTTCACCATCACTCTTAGCACAGTAGTGATAGGGCCTTGCAATGTTACATTATACGCTTCTTTTATCAAAACCGCAAGTTCCTTTCCCACGGTACTTGATTGTAAAGTGTATGCAGGTGCCAAGCTCCTCACATCAGTACAGAACACGATACACTTAAATCGGACACCCCCTTTGAAGTTCTCAAAGTGGTCGAGATACAGATTGAGCCGGAGACGTGTATTTGGTCTATGCGGTTTATATTCCATAGTTCCGTGTAGTAGACTGATGCATCTAAACATTGCCTCGTCTTTTAAAGAGGCCTAGTTACAACAAGCAGTGGGTGTAGCCTAATTAACACACCCCATTACATGTGCTCTTCCTGTAGTTGCTATCACTGGTGTTATATTAGTCTCCATTTTTGTGATTAAATATTATTTGGATTCTCAATGTTATTGGAGAAACAGGTTTTCTCATGGGAAAAAGTACTTGTGTTATTTATGGAAATCCCCTTGTGGTATATTGAGATCAGACCCAGGTGTTAATTTGCTAGATAGATTGTGCAGAGAAGAAAAGTGGAATTCCCCCTAGTGCTCTCTGTTGGATATGCACCTGTTGTTACAACTAGAGAGGTGAATGGAAATTCCCCAAGATGTAATTTAGAAACTGATTCAACTTGTTTACGCCTTGAGATCAAAACAGATTGCAAAATTCCGGGGATTCCCCATGAGTTATGAATGTGAAGTGATGCAATGCAGAGATGTAGATTTATGTAAATCCAATTGGTCCTGCAAGATTTTTATGCATGAATGATTCTGTAATGATTATTGTTAGAGGGGAATCTAGCTGTGAGCAGTTAAATACTATCACTGAAAAGACTCGGGGCCAGAAGTCAGGAGCTAGGAATCGTTTTGCAGCGACTAGTTTTTACATCTCCAATATGGTAGATTGGGTGTAGTATAATATAATAATATATTTTGATGTCATCTGACATCAAATATATTAAATTCACCGTAGCTTGATAGCTGAACTGTCTGCTGCCGTTTTTTTAAGTGCCAAAGAGCTTTCAGTTTTGGAATCCAAAAGGGATGCCAGTTTTGTGGTCCTATATGAGGACTTAGCGACAAACTGATGGTACTCAAATAACTGGATTGTATTTCAATATTAGTGCCGTCGAGGGGAAGCCCCGTCGTCTTGAACTGCTGACAAACGTTACCCTAAGGACTGAGAAGATTCCCATGGAATATACCTGAGGAGTTTAATTATGTGAACAACTTGTACGCGTCATTTTAAAGCCTTCACTGTGAGGACATATCATCTTTTGCCTGCAACGCTTCTGGAAGAACTGTGTGTAGGACTCTATAACTGTTGAGTTTTTAACCTTGAATTGTCCAATGAATTATGTTTGGACATACCAATTCTTGCACCATCTGATGAAATCATTAAATTCTGTTATTATAGAAAATTTAGATCATTATGCACAAGGCTCATTTATTTGTGTTTGAAGGATTTGAACCTTTGACATCCATGAGACGCCATAACACGTCACTGTCTGGTGTTTCCATACAATTACTTACAGATACATAAGGCCTAAAGTGTTTAATATAATAAACTCAGGATCTTGACCCCTATATAATTGTTTGGCACTAAACTGTCAATAAGATATCACGTGTGTGTGTGTGGTGTAATTAACCAATCAGCAGAGCTAAAGCAAACACACACACACGTTTGAAGCCATTGTCGCAGTAAATTTTGTGTCAGAAAGTTTCCAATTAGAATAGCGCCTGTAAAATTCTTTGCTTGTCTAGTTATTCACAAATACTTTTTTTCTGTTACAGAAAGTTTGTTCTACCACAAAGATACAAACGAGAGGCCTAACATTGGCAGTTTTTCCTAACTTAAAGCCAAAGTTTGACTTCCTGTTTGTACAATTGTGTGTTCTACACTGGCTCTCCAACCACTATGTGTATTTGCTCAGCTATTGTCACTCATTGATTGTGCTCAAAAAGCTGGGCAAGTTATGATTTATCCTGAGCATTTCAAAGGGATCACCTAGCTTATTGACCTTAGCTCACATGGTGTAAATTTGATTACTCTTTTGAAATAACAAGAACAGATTATTAACATTATTTTCTTGATGAATTAATTTGAATCGAAAAATACCAAAACGCATATTAATAACATATTCTTTAACTTTATCTATTTCCAGTCAACATTGATCAATTTTAATACTTAACTAGCAATACAGTATTTGAACGAGCTTCATGCATTTTTTAATCGATGGTTCACATAGAGATATGGTAATAAGGCTAGAGGTCGGACGGCCATCTTGAAGCCGTCAAGGCCCCATTATAACAAAAACTTACGGCACGGAAAAACACTTTCTCGTTGATTTCGTCAAAATGATTACAAAATCACGTTTTACTAGGTAACTAGAAAAATTATATTTTGCTTAGGTTCCAACATCATTTTAGTTAAAGGGGTATAGCCCTATAATGGTTCAAGGTCATCCTGGGGTAAATTTAATCCGATGATCAATTTTGTTAAAATTGGTGACAAGGTTGTTTCGTATTCTCTTCTCTCGTAGGATCCAAAAATGCACTATTTTACAGTGTGTGGCATTTGGTTGGATAATTATATGGCAAATGTGTCAAGAATCTACATGATCTATGGGGTCGCCAAGATTTTCCCTGGATGTTGCAATGGTGATATCACCAATCAGTTAAAAATGAATTTTCTTATAATAATAAAATGCCTTTTATATGGCCGCTCTACAGAGAATAGCCGCACCCTACAACAAATACTGAAATACAGAGTTAAAATATACACAAAGACAATGATTGAATTTGCCCTGTGCTATCACCAGTGGGATCATCAGTTTATATGCCACCTGTCTAGGGGAGTTTCGGCCCTCTTACAATCAATACTCCCTCGAGGTCGGAGGCCAACCACTATGAGCTAGTAAAATCTCAATTCTCTCGGCACAGTCCAGTACCTTTTTTCACCAATGTATTTTTTGATGATACATGGATATTATACCCGAGCACACATGGTCAGTTCATGTCAATGTAGTACAAGTACAACCCCTGAACTGTGTTTCTAGTGGATTAGCGTATGTAACTCAAGTGAACAGTGCTTTTCCAAGGCACCCACCTCCCGCTGGTTAGCTAAGACACAATTGAATCGCCTCAACACATCTGTTGCTGCTCCTCCTCAAACCAAATATTCTGCTCTCTCATGCATGAAATAACCCCTGTGAATTCAACTGAGAAAAGATGGATTACCGCCAACTATCTGCTCCTCCTAGTATACTTGGACCACACCCATGATGATCCTGCTTCTGCTGCTTCCGACACTGCCCTGCTGATTGACTTGACCTTCCTTCTGCCAAGGCTCAGATCTCGCAACCACTTCTGGAAAGAGAATGCAATGATCCCACGGCAGCCAATTTCAAAGGTTAACATTAACACTCCCATCCTCTGGTCCCTACCTTCTGCCCCCACTCAGTATATTTGTTAGCTTTCTCTCGTGGGCATCAGCATATTGTCTTCCCAGGGGACTGTCAACTCGCCAATGATGACTTCTTTCTCCCTCACAGACCATATCACGATGTCGGGTCGTAGCAAGGTGATCGCTACCTCTTGTGGAAAGCTGCCTTTCACCATCGAGGTCACACTTCACCTGCCAGTCATTTGCTGAAGAAAGGATGTTTGCTCTCAACTTGGTACTGTATGATCTTCATTTGAATCCTTCCCTCACAAATGGGGATGAAATGCTTGGTATTGCTTGGAACTTGGTCCGCATTGACACATCTAATTCGCTGCTCACACTTCGTCGGCGATTTCTCGGAGTACGTTGTTATGCCTCCACGTGTACATGCCTTCTGAAAGTGCAGATGAACATGCACTAAGAATATGCTTCATGGAAGGACCTTCTTCCCACATGCAATGCAACAATCTGATGGTCCTCATACCATGTGCTCAGATTAACAGGTGTTGGTAACAGGTCGTAGGTTGATCTGGTCAAGAAAGAGATGCGAAGTGGTTCCATCTGCCAAAGAACGCTCCATGTCAGATTCCTGTTGTTCACACTTTCCCAGCGTGTCCATGTACCTTGTTCGGACTGCCAAACTGCTTTGGCAAGCCTCCTCTCCTCTTCCGCATATCTTACTTCCTGTGTAACCATACACACGTTCCTTCTCTGTAGAGGAGGACCACCACTTGTGAGTTGTTGATCCAAGCCCTTGACGTCCGACCTGGGTTGCGCCAACCATCTCCTGTGCTTCAGTCTTGACTCGGCCTCTTTGACGGCAACACTGGCTGTCCACTATGACAAGAGGAATCATTTGACACCACTTTCAACAATATCTGAGCATTTACCCCCAGGATGACCTTAAATCATTATGGGCTATGCCACTTTATAATAATAATAATAAAATGCATTTATATGGCGCTCTACAGAGAATACAGCACCCTACAACAAATACTTAAATACAAAATTAATATACAACATAATAAGGAAAACTAACGAATCCAAAGTTAACATTTTTTAAACATCAGGAAATAAGTATGTTTTCAGGAGCCGTTTAAAAACTCTGTTGGAAGGTGCCTCTCTAATATTAACAAGAAGCTTGTTCCACAGCCTAGGACCAATTACGTTAAATGATCGGTCGCCTTTACGCTGGGTACGAGGGATAACAAGCCGTGTAACATCAGAAGAAGACCGTAGCCTTCGTCTTGTACCATCGGAATTACTATCCAACACATACAAATTTAGACCATCAGTAAGGTATGATGGAGCCTGTCCGTGAAGAGACTTATACACATAAAGAAGGATTTTGTATCTGATACGTTCCTTAACAGGCAACCAATGAAGAGTGATCAAAAGTTGTGACGAGCTCTGATCACGACCGCATGCGAATACCAAGCGCTTTATTTTGCAAGCTAGTGAGCCTTTTGAGATCTATTTCAGTGGCACCATATGAATTGGCATAGTCATGTTGGAAACCCAAGATCGTACAGCATGGTTTTGCAAGCATCAAAATTATAAACCTACGTATACGCCTAAGATTACGAATATGGTAATTATACTCTTACAGATAGCTCCAATTTGATTGGACATAGCATGGTGGAATCATATAACCCCAAGGTTTCTTACACACACAGACGCAGAAACAGAGGTGTCACCCAGATATAACCGTATCGAAGGCAGTTTTTTTTTTAACACAGTGCGTGGCAAGGCATAATTCTGTCTTTCTGTTCATCTCGCAGCATACTATCGACATCTAGGTGTTTATATCAGATATACAGCTTGAAAATGTTTGAAAGGCGTGTTTACAATTACTAATCTTTGATTTAAACTCAAAGAAAGCTGAGTATCATCACGATACGAGTGAATGGTTACATCATGATTCCTAATATTGTCACCGACTGGGTGAGTATACATTATGAACCTTGCGGGCCTACCATGGAGCCCTGAGGACCCAAGTAGTAGCAAATGCTTCTGGAATGTCCTGTTTAAACCATCACTCGGTCCTTCTGTCGTGGATATGATCTAAACCAGCAAGAGTAGTGTCTTGATACCAAACCTGGATTCAAGTCTTTTAATCAAAATATCATGGTCAATGTATCAAAGGCAGCACTCAAGCAAGCAATACTAAACAAAACAGCTTTATTATCATCCAAGGCTTGAAAGATGTAATTTCTAAACTAGATAAGGGCCTGTCTAGTAGACTGGTGAGATCTGTCGCAGATTGGGCAACTGGCTCCTCAAGCTCATGATCGCCAACATGCTGTATTAACTGACGTGATGCTGCCTTTCTCAATCAATTTGGCAATGAAGTTGATATTGGCGACGACTTATCGCGCTAAGTAAATCAGGATCCAAAGATATCTTCTTAATTACACGACTATAAGTTTCTGAGTTTGTCTTTCTGAGCAATAATCGAATTGTAGTCTTCGGTCGGAACGTGATTTTGCGCCATCTACGCTCAAGACGCCTCCGAACCGCCTCCTATTTATCTTATTTCATACCAAGCAAGGCGAGTCCTGATGGTATGCGCAGGCCAGTGCTCCTTAGGACACTCGGGCAAAGTTATAATAATATAATATATTTACATTTGAATTACTTGGCAAAACAGAAACATAAATATGATAAATATATAATACATACAATTGACAGCAAAAGCAAGTAATTCTGGATAAAAGAACTGTTGCTCTCATATCCAAGAGAAACAAAGTTCATGCACAACAATCAAGATTGATTAATATGAAACCAAAAGAATAGGACAGGCAAATGTATGCCCATGAAAACAAAAATCAGTCAATGTTCAACTGATTGGAAGAGCAAACAATTACCCTGTCTAAATCAAAATTGGTTTCCAACTGGACAAAAATTTACAAAAACACTACATTTTTAACAATATTATAAGTAACTTAAAAGTGTGATTTACAGCCTGCTTTAAAGTTATAAAGACTATAGACAGCACGCAAATCAGATGGGATATCATTCCAAAGACTTGGAAGTGAAATATACTAGAATTGAAAAAGAGAAGTCCTTGCAGATTGGTGCAAAAGCCAGTACTCTGCAACATGCTATGTATCAAAGAATAAAAAGAAGTAGGGGTCATTATGTCAGATCTTAAAACCCCAGAACAATCTTTGATTTGAAAGCATCTTCGAGCCTGACTATATTCACATCAAGAAGTCTGCCTCAATAGGTGGACGAGCATCCGCCTTTGGTGATTTCTTATAGAATAAAGCCTTTAATTTTCTGGTGTCACTTTCTCTAACCTATCGCAATATTCCTTTTGATGAGGTGCCCAACACAATGCACTTAATAGTATGGGGCAAGATGAGAGCTTTGTAGAGTTCATCAGGTGCATTAGAAGACTATTTCTTGTGAATCTGATGATGAAGCCAGACAGTTTTGAAACCTTCTTGAAATTGCAGCTATATGATAGTCAAAGGAAAGATCCCTACTGAAAGTAACACCAATTAATTGAAATTGTTAACTCACAGCACGTATACTCTCACCCAGAATAGAAGATGTAATGGTCTCATAATAATCAGAGTGTATCAGGATCACAATCAACAGGGAACTGCCCGGCGCAAAGACGATTAGTAGACTGTTAAATTGATCAATATCAAGAGTTACGAAATCACGCGAGTTTTTAACACTTCAGAGGAAGTGGTTTAACATACGCACAGAGTACATGACAATGTGATGATCTGAATACCACATGGATGGACCAGACCATTGAGTCGATTTAGCCTAAATCAAGAGGGGTGTGACCAGGTTTATGTGTGGCAAAAGCCATACTTAGACAAAGTGGATAAGAAATGTTTAGAATCCCATTTATATGGAGTATTATCAACATGAATATTAAAGTCACCGAAAGACCACATTGGGCCAGGAGTAGTTACCAATTCGTCAAGAATCGCCTCAAACCATCAAAAACTTGGAATAGATTAAAAGGCCATTGGTAGCCGACTGAGTGGGTCATTCCACCGCAACAAATTGAAACAGACCAGTAGAGGTAAGCAATTAAATTTGGTTTTTTTTTTAAATAAACACCATACCACCATGTTCATCATTATTAATGAAATCATAGCCTGGTGGGTACATCACCTATGCCAACTGGGTCCTTCTCGGCAACCAAGTTTTCATTTATAAAACGATATCAACCTCATGCTCAATACCATCGTCTAAGAGTGGTGACAGTTTCTTGGATATGGAGCTAGTGGTCCAAGTATGAACATTGTAAGAGCTTAGCTAAAGGTTGGAACCTAGCCATATATACTTTTCTAAGCCTTTCAGGAGATGAACACGTTAGTGACTCCGATTCAACTTTTGTCCCTGTATTAACAGTTCGGAAAATTTGTACCCCATCATGTTTCTGACAGCAACAAATCAAGTTTAGCATGAAAATCCTACGGGTTTACACTCCCACGCAAAGAACACAACATTAGCGAGACTTCTGGCCGGGATGCAAAATATTGTTGGTGAGTCGTCCCGGACTTGGCTTTAGCCGCGGACGCTCGGAGAAACCTGGTTTCCCAGTTAGGGCATTACGTGGTACTTAAAGTGTATGGAAGGGGTTTGAAGATGCAACAGCTTTTCATCTGTCCCTCCATATGACCAGCAGCGAAAGACAAAGTCCGTGGCTGGTTTGCCCTCGACCTCCATAGCGTGCACCGAAAACATCACGTTGGTTGGTCGGCTCTCGGTTAGGTCTCATGATGTGCGTACTCACACCCCTCCTGGGCTTTTACAACGGCTCCTCGAGATATCAAGAGCGTAGTATGGCACGCTCCACGTATCAATCATGGCGAGTTTTCCCGCGGCATGTCGAGTTTCACGCGATGTGTATCGAGTTTTCCTCACCAATGCTCGAGGTGTGGCAGCGGTTAATATGTCGAGTTTACAGCGCTATCTGTCCAGTTTGCCCGCTATTACACCGAGTTGTGCTCTCTATATGTGAGTTGACATAAATCCTGTCCAGTTTTCGCTCCACGTATCAAATCATGGCGAGTTTTCCCGCGGCATGTCGAGTTTCACGCTCTGTGTATCGAGTTTTCCTCGAATATGTTCGAGTGTGCAGCGTTATAGTCGAGTTTACAGCGCTATATGTCCAATTTGCCCTCTATCCATCGAGGTTTTCTCTCTATATGGTGAGTTTTGATATTAAAATCATGTCCAGTTTCAAAATCATACGAACATGATTTTTTCTCAACATGAGGAAAAACTCGACATGATTTTTTTTGGTGTGTATTGTAAAAAAAAAATCCAGTCGAGTGTGCTCCTGTTGGAAAAAAAATCATGTCGAGTTTGCTCATGTTGAGAAAACAATCATGTCGAGTGTGCTCAGGTGTGTGAGAAAAAATCTGTCCAGTTGCACATGTGAAAAAAATCATGTCCAGTTTTTTAATTCCTCAAAAATCGCTTGATTTATTTGGACATGATTTATTCTGGACATGATTATGAAACTCGGCAAATAGAGTTCAAACTGGAAGGAGCGCTGTCGCTCGACATATAGTGGGTAAAAACTCGATATACAGCGCATGAAAACTGTATGATTTGATACGTGGTGAGCGGCCATAGCGTAAGTGTATTTCCCTCTTCAGAGTGAGAAAGCGATACACTAGCATACGATACCTACCTTCCGCGACCTTACGACCCACCCACAACGTTTTTCCACCCGCAAGCCCCATACTTTCAAAACAACCATACATTTTGGTTTGCAAATCTTGTCTACAATCTATTTTTGGTACATGTGCACTTCAATCATTTACATATAATCCTTTCAAACCGTTTCCTATTACCATAAATTAAAATCACTCCCATACCTTTTTAACAATTTCACGTTTTACATCATTTTGCAAATTACATGTCTCAGTCAAAAAGGTCAACTTTTCTACCATAAATTTATATTCTTGTTAATTTAATTTTATTATATATCTTTGTTTTTATGTAGACTATAGCCAGGTATAGAACCACCTTTTACAACTCATCTTAAGAAACCTAAAAAAACAGCAGGAAAGAACCAACATGTTTTATTCTTGTTTTTTTTATTGGTCTACGTTGTTCAAATTCAAAACACCATTGAATCTATCTTAACTAGTTTCACGAAAATATTTAAATATAAAACATTAAGTGTACATTTAAAAAATAAGGGGGGGCATTTAATGTGCGTTTTCCGATCTTCTTTGGGACTATCCTGATTTACCCTAAAGTGGTACGAATTTGGATATCAGATGAAAGGCCGTATTTTTCTCATTGTCGACCTGAAAGTTGAGCCCTCAAATCCATTTCATTCCAAAGATATAAACAAAAATGGTTAAACTTCAATATTTGCACAGTATTGAATAGGGCTTTGCAATATTCATTATTGCTTCTACTAAGGGGTGGGAAAACGACCGTCTTTTTTTTTCAAAACGAATGGATTCTTAGGCAATTTTGATTGCTGAAAACAAATCAGGAAAGCTTTTTGGCCTAAGATGATTTTTAGGTTGGTAAATGGACTTTTTAAATTTTGTACATGAAATCATAGGGATATTTTCCTATATCAGACAAAACATAAAAAGTAACTATCTTAGCCATTGATTTTGCTAGAAATTCCTCAAAAGGTGCATTATAATAACCGTTAAACACTTTTTCAAGAAAATAAAAGTCATTCTCAATGGCAGGAAAACTATTTTTTACCAAATTCGATTCAGTTGAGGCCGGACAATACATAGAATAACCAAAAAATGAACCAGATCTTATGAGTTACTGGATCTTGAAAGACAGTATATTGTTGTAAGGTCAAGCTTTCATAACATGTCAATACCTTCCAATTGTACTGGAGGGTTTTCATACAAACAAGTGATGCTTACAACAGACAATTGCAACTATTTGCAAGAGACTTTTATGGTCGTGCTATGAAAGGCAGTGTACTGTTGTAAGGTCAAGTCTGTACAACCTGTTACATAACATGCCAGTGCCATGCCAGTGTGTTTTCATTCCAACTGTGATCCTGTTATTAACAGACAAAAGACAGTAGAAGGCAACATCTTGTAAGTAAAGAGTTGTTTTTAGTGACTATGACAATTCAGACCATGCATTAGGTGAAAATGGTTGCAGTGCTTATGAGTGACTCTACTCCCTCTGTAAGGTGAAGAACATTTCTCTTTATTTTAGGCAATCATGAACTTGATTACTTTGGAAACTTAGGTTTTTATAAAGGGAAGCAATATACTTATGCTTATGTGCTAGTAATATAAATGCCAATGCATTGTTTGTTTGTGTCAGATTTTGGCAAGTAATTTATTTAACCTCCAAATCCCAATTAAACTTTCATGTACAAAACTTAAAATTAATATTTAAAAATCATCTTAAAAAACTTCCCGGATTTGTTTTCAGCAACCATAATGGCCTAATCCCCTCGTTTTGAAAGAAATTAGAAAAAATACGCATTTATGCCCAACCCTACCTCTACCATCAAAACCGCAAGTTCGTTTCCAACGGTACTTGATGGGGTGTATGTGCAAGTGCCGGCTCCCATATCAAGAAGAGAACACAATATGCATAAATCGGAACAAGCACCTTTTATTTATTGAATGAATCATGCAGAATAATAAAAATGAGCAAAATACGGAAATTATTTTTTCTTCATATTCTTTTGGCGATTCCTAAATGGCCAGTTGACCTTTAAAATAATACTCCCGCTACTTAAAGGCCGACTCAGAGATTTCCTGAGGAGGGCGCCCTCAATTTCCAAAAAAATCGTGTTTTTTGCATGTACATAATGCTTGTCCATATACTAACCACTGTGTGAAATTGCTAAGCTTAAATCGAATTCCTTCATATAGAAAATCACAACTTTGTTATAAAATTCCGGATCCGGAATTTTTGTTATACACAGTATCCTATGGGATGTAATACTACACATAAATGTTCACTGCATCAAAACGAAAAATCCGATTTATCTCAAATTTCGGAATTGTGCATTTTAGGTTACTATCTTTAGTTCTAGTTGACAATTTTTCATTATTACACAAAAAAATAATATTTCGAAATCTCTGAGTCAGACTTTAAGCATGAGGGCCCCAAAACATTGTATAGTACAAGCATATTAAATTTGAGATAAAATATTTTCAATAGTTGTGCGTGGTTGCAAGATGGTAAAAAACAGAAGTATGTTGTATTGGATGCAAGGCCTCTGGACTGTTCCCGGTTACTTCTTTAGGATGGGCACGAACACGCTTATTTTCGCTGATTACCAATACAAACGAACTAGCAGGCGGACGCTGTTTTCGCACCTACCGAGGTCAAAGTTCCATACTAATTAATGTATTACAACTGTGCACTACTATTGTGTTAAATACGTCACACTCGTCATAGCAACTCTGTAGCAACTACGAACATGCTATAGCCCACGCTATTTTGTTTTCATTCCCCACGGTGATCCTACTATTAACAGACAAAAGACAGTAGAAGGCAAGTCTTGTAAGTAAAGAGTTGTTTTTAGTGACTATGACAATTCAGACCATGAGTAGGTGAAAATGGTTGCAGTGCTTATGAGTGACTCTACACTCTCTGTAGGTGAGAACATTTCTCTTTATTTTAGGCAATCATGAAACTTGATTACTTGGAAACTTAGTTTTTATAAAGGGAAGCAATATACATATGCTTATGTATAGTATATAAATGCCAATGCATGTTTGTTTGGGTCAATTTGGCAAGTAATATTTACCTCCAAATCCCCATGACTTATGTACAAAACTTTAAAAGTAATTTTAGGCCAAAAAGCTCCCCGGATTTGTTTTTCAGCAACCAAAAATGGCCTAATCCAAAAAACTTTTGGTTTCGTTTTAAAGAAATTAGAAAAATATTTTTGTTAATGAAATTTTAAAACGAAACAAAAAAAGTTCGTTTCCAACGGTACTTGAGGGGGTGTATGTGCAAGGCCGGCTTCCCATATAAAGAAGAGAAACACAATATGCCAGAAATCGGAACAAGCACCTTGTATTTATTCTAAGACTAATGCAGACATAATAAAAATGAGCAAGAGCGTAAAATATACGTGTGGGGAATATTATTTTTTCTTCTATTCTTTGGCGATTCCGAAATGGCCAGTTGACTTTAACAATATAGACTCCCGCTACTTAAGCATGGGGGCCCCAACACATTGTATTGTACAAGCCATATTAAATTTGAGATAAAATATTTGTCCAATAGTTGTGCGTGGTTGCAAATGGTGAAAAACAGAAGTAGTTGTGTATGGGATGCAAGGCCTCTGGGATGTTCCCGGAACTTCTGTAGATGGGCACGGAAAACGAGCACGATTATTTTCGCTGATTACCATACAAACCGGAACTCGCAGGGGGACGCGGTTTTCGCACCTTACCGAGGTCAAAGTTCCATACTAATTAATGTATTACAACTGTTCGTACACTACTCTTGTGTTTTAAAATAAGTCACACTCGTCATAGCAAAGTCGGTAGCACTACGAATATGCTATAGCCCACGCTATTTGGAAGCCATTTTGAAATCTGCAAAAAACACCGTGCATGATCTCTGCGACGGTAAACTTTCTGTAACAAACACATGTCACTGGCGTGGATGTTTTTGCATCTTTAAGGATAATTTTATATTCGAGGTTCGCCGTGCGAAATCAACGAGAAAGTGCATTTTTTCCGTGCCGTAAGTTTTAGTTGTAATGGGCTTGGGCGGATAAACATCTAAGCGTCCACAGTGAGCTCGCTGATTCAGGATGGGCGTCCGCCTCTAGCCTTTTATTACTATATATCTATGATTGGATGGGGTCTGCCCAGATACCAAATAGGTACTTGGTGCTAGTAGGAGTGTAACACAATGCTTATAATTTAAGTACAATAGTACTCATCCAAAATCAGTTCATTCAACATAGCAATTCACCCATATAAATAGGTACAGATTTAAAAAATACAATCATTATTTTTATTTTTTTTATTTTTTTTCTAAATATTAAAAAAAAACGCTCTACTTTCATACGAATTGCCAGGTTTCTGAAATATTAAACTAACATCATATGAAAAAAATAGTGGTATGAAAACCACATTTACCAATATACTGTTAAGATTATTCAATAACACGTTGTTTATTTCATTAGGGATGTGAAAGACCTTACATTTACCGTAATATTGCCAATGCCTTTATTTTTGCGTCCATCGCTTGAAGGGTGATGGTTTAGTTCTTTACTAATACAATTTCTTTCAAATTTTCTTTTTCCTTTTTACATAGGTGAAATTAAAGAGGAACAGGGTATTCAGAAGACTAAGGAATACATAAGCTTAAGATGAATAAAGAAAATGCAAAGTGCTTTACTTGTCTTGATAGTAACTACGGTACCAGCCATCATTTTCTTCTTTGGTATGTGGGTACCAGCAGCGAACCAGCAGTCTGGGCAGTCTTTCTCCAGATGCAGCGAATAGTCTGTTCTTCCAGGATACCCTTATCTGGCCACAGACTGAAGGATCTTGGAATTTGAAATGCATAATTATGAGTGTACTAAGGGTTCAAAAAATCCTACCATCCAAAGATGAGAATGTTTCACGTTGGCTGATGAAATGTTCTGAAAAGGGGAATACTGGGATAAAGTAGAGCAGATGCCAAATATAAAGGTTATATTGAAGACAATTTCAGGAATTGAGGTGATAAACACTGCTGGGAAAAAGGATGCCACAACCGACAGGAGATATTTGGTGAGAAACTGTCAACGATCTATACCACCAAACGATCTTATGTCGTCTGAAGGCTCTGGCTTTGTATGGTGGCAATAACCTTGACAATGGATGTCTTGTAAAGACTCCATGGAAACGATAGCAATTATGATTTGCAAGTGAGCAAAAGAAGGGCCCCATTTCAATCATTCGATAATATTATCCAAGAAGAATCAATTGTTTGTTCAGATGTGGCATGAAAAACCATTCCAGAGTATGATGTAAAATTATATAATGCTGGATGAAGCATTGATGTCGCTCGTTTCTTGTTATCGCGACTTAGTTGTTTGTTGGAAGGAGGAAAAGATTTAGTTACGAAACGATCTTAGCAGATCCGGTTGTAGAAGCAATATATTCTATGGGTTATGTCGTCATAACGAGAACTTTGGTGGAAACTTGATTACCCTTTTAATAGGCAAAATTGAATTCTCGCCCGATGTGAACATATGCAAAATACTTTTGGGGAAATGGCGCGACGGTTGTTATATGATTCATCGGCTATTAAACCCCGTGATTACCGTGTAAATAATTCTGAAAATTATGTTGTTCCCCAAAACATAGTCCATTACGTGTGGTTACGCACCCATAAAATTTAAGTTCCTTCACTACCTAGGCACTTTAAGTGCACTTCGAATTCAAAAACCGGACAAGATTATGTTTCATAAGACGCTGACCTGATTGAATAGTGGATTATTTTTAAACTAGAAGCTGGACGAGGTATGCATATATTCATCGCGGACCAGCACTCGTGGAATATTTGGTATCCCTATTAAAGTAGTGGAGCACAAAAGTGAGGTACCCGAATGCAGTGTCTTCTTGACAAGGAGGATTTATCTCGACACTGATGCCGTGGTCGTTCGTAACATGGACCCGTTACGCAAGTACAATTTTAGCATGGGAATAGCAAACGGGGGGGCAACGTTTTGGCGAATGGCGTTATGCTGTCAGCTCCACAATCACCATTTCTATGAAGATTTATTATGATTCGTTACAAAAAATTTGAACGATAAGAAATGGGGCTGGACTTCAGTTCAAAAGCCCATATCTTCTTTCATTGAAATCCCGATTTAATTAACATTGAACCAATATCACTTTGCTCCCCCAGTGGGGCCTGATTGGTGGGATTTACACCGAAGGTGGTAAGGACGGTGCACTCGTAGACTGGTCTCATAGTAACGTATCCATGTGTACCTTCGAATCATAAATTTGATTGTGATCCACTGCAAATCAAAAGATGACACAACCCTTTGGGGAAATAGCCAAATACATGTTTATTACGGAAAACCAGAAATGATACTGGACGACGAACATGAAACTCAGGAATCATAGCTTACTCAAAATAAAAGAAAGCAAATGAGCCTTGTAAATATTTCGTAACTCGAACAGAAAGATAAATCACGAATGTCTCGGGATACTATTCAAGAATAGGACCTGCTTCGAACTGTGGTACTAGCAATGTCCATACGAAAAATTATATGGACGAAACAAGTTCGATGTCTGGTGCCATATCCGTGAACAATTATTTCCCTTTATAAAAATAAATCGCCGAAAAGGTCATTCTGAAAGATTGCCAATATAGACCCCAAGAAAACTAGGTCCCTTCCGGCAAGGTCAACAAGGTGAATTTAAAGAGTTTATTCATGAGTGGGAAAACTTATTTCCTGATGTACCCAGTGAGATACATGTCATAACCCATGACATTGATGTAGTGACTCCGAGCTATAAAGCAACATCCGTTCCTTCTAGGGGTGAATCCATATCAAGTTGCCAACATATCAGAAATGAGGTTGAACATACATCTTGGAAAATGAAAATAGTAGAAACAGGAGCAATAGTGAAGGGAGCTCTGCCATGTATTCTGGTTCCCAAAACCTGAGGGGTCATTTCGTTTTGTCATAGATTTTCGAACAGTCAAACCTCTGTTCCAAAACCGGATCATATCCGCTCCCCGACGGATTGATGATTGCATAGATTGAGTCGGAAATGTCAAATTTAGTCAGCATATTTGATTTGTTGAAGGGGTTCCCCTCACTGACCGGCCGAAGAAATTTCAGCCTTTTGTACGCCCGATGGCTTATACCAATAAAAAGAATGGCATTTGGCTCAAAAAATTCTGCCGCAACATTCCAAGGACTAGTGAACAGAGTAGTTGCGGACTAGGAAATTGTGTGGTGAAGCCTATATGTGGATGATCTCCTTGTGTACAGTGAGACATGGAAGAACACATGAAGACAGCTCCATCAATGGTTTGAGAAATTATCTCAGTCAGGTTTGACTGTGAATCTGTGAAAGTGAATTTTGCCATGCAAATGTTCACATACTTAGGGCATGTGTAGGACAAGGGCAAATTAGGCCAATCACTGCAAAAGATGAAGCAATTGAGAAATTCCCCACACACCACAGAGCAAAGGAGGATCTCATGAGGATTCTTAGGTATGGTCGGGGTATTACAGAAAAAATACTTGTCCAAATTTCTTTAAAATTGCGTGTCCCGCTGACCACCTTCTGAGGGAAAACGCAAAAATTTGTGTGGTCAGAGGCCAATGCCAAAAAAACGTTTGAGAAAATCAAGTCTATTTTGATGAATGCGGCAGTTTTGATTGCGCCAGGACTTTCAGAAACAATTCAAGTTGGCAGTTGATGCAAGTGATATAGGCTGTGGTTGAGTTTCATGCACGGCAGAGTGAAGATGTAGATATCCTGTACTGTGATTGTTCTTCAAAAAGAAGTTGAAAAACATCAGAAAAACTATTCAAACAATTGAGAAAGAATGTCTTGCATTGCTATTGCGTTGCAAAAATTTGGAATTGTACTTGGAGTACAAAAGTGCACCCAGTTCTGTGTATACGGATCACAATCCTTTGACTTTCATCAACAAGATAAAAACAGAAATCAGAGACTTGTCAGGTGGGAGTTTAACACTCGACAAGAATACAATCTGGAAACAAGACATAAGGACTATATCAAAGGAAAAGAAAAGGTTGGCAGATGCCTTGTCCAGAGCTGCCTAAAATGTTGTTCAGATATTTAGTATCGGTTTCCCAAACGATTTCACACAATGTGCATATTTATTTGTATAATATTAAAAAAAAAAAAAAAAAAAAAAAATTGGGGGGAATTGGAACGTTGACAATCGCGTTTCCATTTAGCAATGATAATTCAATTCCTTAAAAGTGTATTATATCGTTTTAAAGGTCCATGGCCCGATCGCAATAGCCTAGTCCCCAGAAGCCCCAGATTTTACCGGAAGGGGTCAACAATTTGGTATCAGAAGGCAACCACTATTTTTCATTTACCCTGTTGAAATCTAAGCCAAAGGATGTTTGGATGGGAAGTTATGAGCGAAAATGTGCCCCATTTTGGGGTCGACCAATATTAATTTTAAAGTTCTCTATGGGGCTTAAAAAATCACGTCTGTAGCTCTCGCATCACCATTGATGTGAAATCTTCGGCGTGAAACTTACAGATGGGGTCTGGGAGTGAAGGCCAATTCTATCAAGTGATGAAAGCTTCATATCCTTAATCGGGCCATCCTCCTTAAAAGAACGACAGGTTACGGGTTCCCGAATGTACACTCATTCGTATATTGGTAATTCGTATTCGAACGAAATTGAAAGGACATGCACAATCAAGTTTCAGTGTAATTTCTGTTCATTCGAATTCCTAGATAAGCAATCAATTTCGCAGCCATTGTAAATGATAGATTAAACACTAAAACAGTCTCAGATTTAAAATGTATGTAAAAGATAAATGAACTAGGGCCTATATGACAAAATCTTTTTTTCCCCATGTCTCCTTTACCGAGGCAGTTGGTTCGAAGAAAAAACTAAAGGAAAGTCGACAAGTAAAACAGTGCTCATTTAAAGTCA
This sequence comes from Ophioderma brevispina, assembly GCA_023653785.1. Lineage (NCBI taxonomy): Eukaryota > Metazoa > Echinodermata > Ophiuroidea > Amphilepidida > Ophiodermatidae > Ophioderma > Ophioderma brevispina. The sequence goes on from JAMKCH010011408.1 coordinate 55,179, forward strand.
CACAAACCACACCACACACACACCTACATGCACACACCTACCAACAATAAATGCATTGTGGAGGGTACTCTCACAATACATTGTGCGCGTGCGGTGTGACATAGTACAAAGATTTATACTACAGTGTGGGTGGGGTAAAATATGTTACAATTAAAGGGACATTTCGTGATTTCACGGCCCTCGTCCCACCGTTTACCGAAAAACATATTTTCATACATTTTCAATATCATTTAAACCGTTAGCCGTAGTAATCCACATGTAAGAAATTCGTATTTTGTATTTTCTGTCAGTATACGGATTAGAACTTTACAGCCCAACAGAGGCCTATGGAACGTGGGAAACGAGCAATCGCCATAACACAAAACGCAAGATCGGGATCAGCTTCAAAGTTAAGAATCAAGCTTTTCTCAAGGATATCTATTGATCAAGGATAAAACAGAAAGTCTGAAAAGCACGAAAGCACCGTTAATGCACTTCGGGGTGGTTATTTTTGTTTGTTTCACGTCCATAAGGAAATCCACTCACATTTTACAGATGAGTAGGGAAAGTAGATAAAACACCATACTACATACCCCCTACACACATCCATACATAAATCATACATACCTACATACATTTTTTTACATACAGACAATTGGCCATTACATATATTTATTTGATTTTGGTTGCCGCTTTTTGTAAATTTAAATGTCATGAATGAAAAAGCTATTCAATTTTAGTCAAGTAACAATGATACATTGATCTACCGCGAAATCGATTGCACAAACGTTGAAATCTGCCGTGATATATCCAACCGGGGAAAGCCTAAAAGTATTGTAATCTCATAAAGAAGTCGTTATGATCATTCAACTTATTTGTTTGAATAAGAAAAAACGAAAGTGAATGTATGTGCTTTGTGCAATGAAACAGGGATATACCTCATCCAAAAATAAGCGCGAATTGGAATTTTATTTACAAATATCAGGCACAATTGTGTTACGAATCGTCGGGAAAACCTATATTACAAGTTGTAATGTAGACTAAAGGCAGGCAATGCAAGAACATTATAAAAGTGTTAAAAATTTGCACGGTGTAAACTGTATGTAAAACTAACCACAAATGGGTATTTAAGGTATAAAGCCAGATTTGGAAAATTTTCATTTCATTCAAATTTTCTTTTTAAGGGGGGAGGATGTTATATTACCATCAAAATTTGATTAAAGTTATTTCTCAATTTTATTTGAGAAAAGATTGCTCACGGGAAAAGTACTTTGTTTATGTTAAAAAGAGAGCAGGGGCGATTCCCTAGGGTTGTTTGTGCAAGGTGCCCCTGTTAGATAGATTGCATAAGGGGAGAAATGGGAATTCCCCAAGATGTAAACTTAGAACAATGAGTTCAACTTGTTTAATGCTTTGAGATCAAAACATTGATGATCTGGGATTTCCCCATAAAGTTAAATATGTAAAGTGATGCAAATTCAGATGAGGTAAATTTATGTGAATTCCAATTGCTCAGCTAGTGCAAGGTTATGGTTTATTGCGTGATGCTGTGGCAATATCTATTTTAAGACTTGGGAACTTTGTAAGTCAATAGATAATGGAGATTGAGTAACTTAGAGGGGGCCAGCAGGAGTGTTAACCAGGGAGCTATACAGTACTATAGTTATAGCTAGTTTTAATCTACAATAATGGTGGTAGATTTGCGATAGATAGTGCCATGATTTATAATTCCACGTGAGAAAGGGTGCTATAATATTCTACTGTAGTCTTTGAAGCCAACAGTGCTGGGAATCAAATAGGATTCCAAATTGTGGACAGGTAGAAATAGTGGGATTATGAGATCTTGGATTGATTATTCTGTGTAATATTAGTGTCGTTGATGGACTTACCTTGTCGTCTTGAAAATGCCGGACAATGTTATCTTCAGGGACTGAGAAGATTCCCAGGAAATATACATGAGGATTTATAAGCGGGACTTTGCATGCTGTCATTTGGGAGGTCTTCGCTGTGAGGATAGATCATCGTTGAACTGCAACGCTTTCAAAACAGGACACTAGTAAACTTAAGTATTATAACTTAAAGATTGGTGTAAATTTATTAATTTGTTTGACATACCAAAATTCTTGAAACAAACCAATACAAAATCATTCAATATGTTTTATTAATAATAAAATTCATGATCATTTGAGCACAAGGCCTCATTTATTTGGTTTGTAAGGTATTTTGGGACTGTTGATGTCCAAGAGACATCATAACAGAATATACCTACATACATATTTCAAATCTTTATTCAATGATAATCATACAGGAAGCCTTCCGAAGCGGCCAAAACAACATAATTGAATAATTAGGAACAACATGATATTCCATTTAAACGGTTCGCGCAAGCTGAAAAAAAATAATTTTCTCTGCGGAGTTTGGTGTATGATTTTCTATATTAGATTTGGCCAATCATTGACGCGAAACAGAGAGCAATACTTGGCAACAGCTTAAGCAACGACGTGGGGAGACCAAGGAATTTTCAATCCCGGACGAATCGATAATGGACAGGACCGAGTGATTCCGATCACAAAGACGATGATTTTGCAGCGAAATCCGCAAATAGTAAGCAGATTGCAAAGGGGCTGATACTTGTTGAATTTAGCTTTATAGCAGTCTCAATGAAAGCGTCCAAAGGGACAAGATATTTCAACTATAAGCACCTTAATATTCTCATAATCAATGAGGAAAAGATCGGGTTTTCTTGCGTGTATGACCTGAAAATATGACAAATTGAAATCTCCCATCGTCATTGTGATAAGATCACTCGAAATGGTTCTTTCGTGGTGTAAATAGTCATTAGAAGTGTTGCTAGTCGATATCGCTTTTTGTAAGAGTTTTACCAAGGCCGATTATGCCTCGCAATATAATTATCCCGCAACTTGCATGCAGCCATTTGCAACATGCGAAATTGTGTCATAAGGGTTGTTACAGAGAGGGCAAGACTTTCTGACTTGAGGAAGGATACATGACATGAAGCAAGGATTTATTTCAGCGATCTGCTAGCTCGCCCTTAGTGATGTGGAACTTGAGACGTCATCACTAAGTCACCGTTCTCTTCAGGTTGGTGTTCCATTGAACACGCATAGTCTGTGTTCTCGAGGTCAGCAGTCTTCCCTGTGATTCAAGTTCTTCAGTTCTCAGTTCCAAATCTGTCTGCCTTCGATAATTAAATGGTATGTTTTTTATGACACGTTATGGTATCGTCACCAGCCTCTTTATGGAATAATCGTCATTCACCGCTTAATTAAGAAAATCTCAAGTTAGAGTTAAATTGTTTGTTTAGTTCGAGCCATGAGACGTACTTCAAAAATGTTTTGTGTCTTAACAATTAGCCATCTGGTCGGTTTTATATCCTGCAAAGTTATTGTTTTGATCAGTTTCTTTTTTACTTTCCTTTTCTGCATATGTAGTTTGAGGGACTTTTTCGGCCGTTCTTCGGACCAATTCGTCGTTGGTATTCAACATCTGAAGGAAAACAGGGAAAATCTTACTAGCAAAATAAAATAGTTGATGGTTTTCGAATTCCTGAAACACACGGTTGATTTCGGGACAAAAACATACTTGCGATTGGAATTGGTATGTTGCCCAACCATGATCTGATATATTTGACAATCAGATCTTCCATCGCTGTCAAAGCTTAGTTGGTACCGGAAGTATGCCGAAAAAGCCCTCAAAATGTGTAGGCAAAGGAATATTAATGGACTGAAAGTTTATGAGCAATTGCCAAAGGGCTAATGTCAGTTTTTGTAACAAGGTTCTTAAACTTTTCACCTAATTCACTCATTGATGTTAAGACATCATAACAGAATTATATACATACCTACCATTACATACATAATACATACATACATACATACATAATAAATACCAACATACATACATTACATACATAACATTAAATAAATACATACATACGTACATACATACATACAGACATTTACATACATACATACATTACATACAATACATACAGTGAACATACATGATACAGACAAAATAACACCCCCCCCCCCTTAACAAACATACTTACATGCATACATACATACAGACAGGAGAGGGCGGCCAACAAAAGAAATCCCAAATTTCAGACGGTGGACATAGCCGGAAATTATCAAAAATCGTTTTCTAAAAAACATAAAATTCTGATTTTTTAATGTTGTCACGGATATTTCTTTTTCCAAAACCGTTGGAGTTGAAGAATTCAACTCCAATGGAAGGGTTAGTTCTGATGTTTTTGTATTAATAACGAACGAGGACGAGGTCGTTTGTTAGGTCATGGGAACACCCATGACCGACCCCACATCAAAGCAACCCCAATGGTATGGGGTTGCACTCCGTAGTGGTGTGTAATTTTTTGACATTTTGGTTGAATTGCGATAATGAATGAGGCTTGGCCGGCCCACCGCCTGATATACAGACAGACCAGAGAAGATTTACGCAGGTATACTTGAGACACACACACACACACACACACCAGATAGCTTACCCATGTAGGGCCTTCCAAGTGCCAGAGTAATTAAAAAGAATATCATCCCCTTTGTTTCCATGTGAATCATCAAATTAGGTATGTGATTGTCTTGGCCATTAACGGTTTTCAAAAGACAGGGAAATAGATACATGGGCATCTCTGAGTCCTGAAGATAACTGTCCAGCAGTTTAAGACGTGGGGTTGTCCCTCGACGACGCTAATATTCTGCAGACATCCAAGTATCACCAACTAAGGTCCGTCATGACATGTCTTACTCTTAGACAATAAACTTGGGAATCTTTCAATTACAAAAAAAAAATAGCTCTTTGGTCTTTTAAGATGAAACGAAAAGTAGCGTGCACATGCAGCTCGGTGGAAATATCAATTGATTCTGATACTAAGTACTGCCCTGACACCATACTAGAGATCCAAAACTAAACTACTG
>JAMKCH010011409.1:0-77347 GCA_023653785.1 Ophioderma brevispina
ACTTATGTCATAGTAGTCTCATGTAAAGTTGAACAACTAATTAGCATAGGCCTATATTAAGGCCAAGATTTAATAGAGGAGGGAGAACTCTGTATCTGGACTTCATAAATGATGTACCATGCTACCATGTATATGGATGATTAACTACCATGTGTGTGAGATTTTACATGACATCCTACAAATAAATAGGGCACAAAAAAGTACTACTGGAATGGGTGTGTGAAGTTTTAAATGCGTGTTAATATTGCTGTCCCGAAGGACGCAACAGTCTAGTACGTTTTCTGAAGAGCGATCTTGGTGCTGGGATGGGCAGTGATGATGATCAAAAGGTAAGGAGTACTGTCTTCAGGTATATAGTTGCCAGTTGTCCAAAGTATTCACTTTGGTCCAACCTTCGGTCATTTATAATCTGAAACAGGGTATATGTCAGTAAGTAAGTAAAAGCTGCCCTGTGCAAACCGATTACAACCGACCAATTCTAAATACCTTTTTAATTCCTTAATCTGAAACCAACATTTTATAAATTTTCAATTTAAAACGAGCGGGAATCAAACCATTTGCGTATTAGGTGAAATGAAAAGGCTTTCAAATCGTGACCTGTGAAATTGGCAAGTGAATGGAATCATAAAGCTATAATCTTTTAAAATCAATGGAGTGTGGCTAGTTCCCATCATTGCAGAGGCCACATTTATTTTTTATTTACTTTATTCAACGGCCTGCATTAATAAGATTTACTTTTTAGTCTGTCGCTTGTGGTAAGGAGTTTTGCTTAAAACATTGGCTTAGAATACAGATCAGCCATACGTAGGTAAATGTAATCAGGGGCAATCTGAGGGTAACATGGATGTAAGGTCAGCGTACATGTATAGGGTAAAATAATTATTTTTTGTGGGGCCTTTTTTGCCAATTAATTCTATCGATATTGTACCTTGGTAAGTAGCCGCCTCTCCATGCTAATGGACGGATTAGTAACATGGTTGGAAGATCGGTCTTGGGGAAAATACACTATAGTTCCAGTAAAATAACAAAACATGGTCAGCTATTTGCAGTCTTGGGGACCGGTTTCAATGATGGGTGTTTTCAGTGGAGCGTGGATTTCGGGTTTGCGCCATCCCGGGCTCTTACCGTGTTTGGCCAACATAATACGGCGGTCCGAAAGTGTGTTAGTTGTGTCCAGACTGAGAAAGATTTATCGAATAGTACTGCGCGAGAGATTACGTTATCAGTCCGTCACAGCGAATGCTGCAAATGAAAAATAAATCTCAAATATATCCGGAAAACGAAGGGGGTTCTATGGAGATTTTTGCATCAGAGGGGTCCGTTACTATGTTCTGTTTGAATATGTATCGAATGGGTCTGAACCTATAGAACCTCGCGAGAAAAATGAACGGTTTGTCGGGTACTTCGGTGCTCGCAAACCGGAAAGTGAAACGCAATAGCTACGGGACGCATCCCTTTTTCCCACAATGCCTTTACGTATTATTCCAGTCTTGAGAATTTTCAAACGACTGTTCAATTTACGCCAACTTTTTTCCCCCCCCCCCCCCCCAATTTTAGAGAAGAGGATATATACGTAATTACCGGAAGCTTTAGCAACTGAAGGCGCTTTGAACGTGCACCTGTACCTGTTCATTTCCATACCAACCACCTAACGCCGCCTCTGCTACTAGTCTTATTTCTGAAAATGCGGTCGTTATTTATAAAATTGGCCTATATAGCAGGACAAGCCCAATAGGGACATAGCACTAAATTAAAGGGGTGCCCATAAAAAAACACAAAAATAAGAAGACAGCCCTAAAACCAAAAGAGAAAAGGAATGGCGGAGGGAAAAGCAAAAAATAAAGGACAGCAGAATGGAGAAATAAAAAAAACCTAAGACCATAGCTACAAGACGTGGGGCTAAACAAGCGGCTTTAAAGGCTTTTAGGAAGGTGCACTTTCCAACATCCTCGGGCAGGTAGTTCCACAATGTGGGAGCAAATGCATAAAACGACCTTTTGGAAAGCGAGCGCCTGCGGAAGGGTGGATCAAGAGGAGAGGCTATGAGATTGCGAAGGTAGGTCTGGGTGCGACCTGAAGGGATTAGGAGAAGAGACAAAGGTGGTTAAGAATATTGAAGAGATGGCACAGGCAGCAAACGTACCGGCGCTTAGATAAAGGAGGAAGATTGGAAGCAAGAGGATGCTCTTCATGGGAGAGATTCAAAGACTGGAGAATGACTCTGCAGGCCAAATCGCTGAGTAGATTCCAACCTGTTGGTTAGAGTGATGTTTAAAGGATGCTAAGTGATACTGCCGTACTCAAGGATGGTTGAACCCAACGCAAGGTACAGAAAACGGCGTGTGGTAAGGGAGGCGTTGTTAAAAGCCATAGGGATAAGCCTATGGTTTTCGGCGTTCTTGCAGATATAGTCACGTGCACCTTCCGGATAAATTTTCAGAGATGTGAAACCAAGGAATTTGACAGAGGAAACTCTCTTCAATGACGTGGTTATTCATGCTGTTTTTCAAGACAGACGTGGGAAAAAGGTTTTTCTTGGTGGAAATGACATGAGTTTAGTATTGCTGGACCTTGGCAGTGAGATGTTGTTGGTAAACCAGTTATGAATGATAGCAAAGGTCTGCTTGAAAGCTGGTGATATCACTGTCATGGCTGATGGGTTTTATAGGGTGGTGTCATCAGATAAAGAACCAAGGATACTGTTGAGAGAGAATGAATATGAGAAAGATCATTGATATAATAAGAAAGAGAGTGGCCCCAAGACGAAGCTGGGGAACACCAGACAGAACAGGGACAGGATCAGAAGAAATGCCATGAACAAAACAGGGCACCTGAAGTACGGCGGAAAGGTAGGACCGTTAGCCAGCAAAGAAGGGGACCAGTGATCCAAGCAGAATGGAGTTTACGCAAAAGAGGGCATGGGAGGACTTTGTCAAAGACCTTGCTTAAGTCGAATAAGGCTACAGCCAAACTTTCCGACTGTCTAGATGCTTCATATCCAATCATTAAGGGAGTGAGGTAGGGCATCGGGCAGTGGACGGACTCGGAAAACCAAATTGATGTTTGGTTAGAACTTTGTTGCGAGTAGATGAGAAAGGATGTGCTTGTGGATAACCCTTTCCAAAATCTTGCAGACAATTGGTTGTTAATGATATGGACGGTAGTTGGAAACAGAGTGACAATCACCAGACTTGAAGATCGGAATGACCCTAGAAAAACCTGCCATGCACTGGGGGTAACACCAGTGGAGATGGAAAGGAGTAAAAGATCTTACACAGAATGGATAAACAGTAACAGACACAAGTTCTTAAGCATCGTAAACTTTAGCCTCCCACACTTGCAGCCTGAGTTGGTTTTTAGCTTGCGAATAAGCTTCACGATCTCTCGGAATTACAATAGAATGAGAAAGAGTAGAGGTGTAATGTTATAGTGTGGAGCAGAAAAGATGGGGGCAGCATCACGGTGAACATCAGAGAAAAACTGCTGAATGATATTGGCGACTCAAGAGGTGAAGAGGCACATTTCCCTTGTAACTCGATGGTATCAGGAAGGGAGGATGGCCGGACCGCGACTTGACATAGCCCCAGAAGGATTTGGTGGGAGAATCGTTATTCAAGATGGATGCGCAAAAACAAAAAAGGTTTGCCTTGGCAATTTCAAATGGTTGAGAGAGCATTGCTGGCAGCTTTATATTTGAGATACATATCATTTTTCAGAGTTTTTTTTTTTCGTGGATTGTATGATTTCGACTTGCCAGACTACCCAATAATCCCTAACGAGTTTGATCATCGCATGTAAAATGCGAAATTGCGGCAACTTAACATTTTGTACAAAAAATTCAAGAGGGTGTCCTCGAAAGATCAAGTCCACCAGTTGTGATGTTTTTGAAATATGTTCTATAGAGATGTCAGTTTTGTTTTGAGGGGGACAGTACTGGACACCCCGAGGTTTAATGGCATTTAAATTTTGCTTGGATCATTTTAGTCACCGCTTTCAATGTGTAAGCAAACTGTCGCTGGCCGATTTTCGGAGTAAACCCTGTTCCAAGTTTGAATTATGTTTGTTACACATTGTAAACGTGACATGGTGTAGGGGGTCGTTGTCAGGTGGTATTGTGTTGTAAGCACCAGTTACTATGGGGAATAATTACGCGACGTACCGTAATAACCCGGGGGCCTCTTATGTGGTGGTTGTGTTGGTCGGTGGGGGATCAGGGGGCAGTAGAACTGAAAAGGGATATGGGGGGTGCAGGTGGTGCTTTCAAATCCAAGGTCATTCGGTGACAGAAAAGACTCAACAACAAATTTTGGGTGAGAGACCGTCCGAAATGTTGACAAGGGGGTTCTATCATCACTCTTCGTCTATTTGCCTTCTTCTAATAACCACTGGTCCATCAACACACCATTTTGTATAAACTCAGATGGTCTAATAACTGCATAGACTAATAACCACCTTGTCTATTGTCATTTGATCTAACCCGTTGACATCCTTATTGAACATTTTGACTACAACCATTCTTCTAAGATTGTTTTTGACAAAACACAAAATCTGATTATTGTCATCTTGTGATTGGGCAGAAATTCCTCCAGGAGTACCTTGAAAGTTTGTTTGACAGACACTGTCCTTGTTGTAATTCGAATCATCTCTAACCCTTACATATTCAATAGTTTCAATTTTTTAACATCTACAGTGGGCAACTCTTTTTCCCTTTCAATTTATGTCAAAATGGAAGACCGCTCAGATGGCAATTTCTTTTCATGTAGGTACTCTTTGTAAGTTAAGGTATGCATGGTATGTAACCACGGATTTCGGTCATCAAACTCTTTCGATACCTTAGTTTCGAATACGCGTTTATATACCGCCTAATAGACAATTTGTGTTGTACCATACAGTGACCACTTAATAAAACTCCTCAAAAAAGTTTGGACATTGTTTTTCAGACATGTATTTTCTCATTTAATTAGCATTTTATTCACGTTATCGCTATCAGTGAAAAGCTTAGTTATTCTTCTGTCAATGACACCAAAATGACAAGAATTGATTACTTCATTGTTGAGTGACATTCCTTTAAATACTGGTATGTCTGAAAGAGTAAGTGCCAATTTCAGTACCTGTACTCAATTTTAGGGTTGGCTTAATTTAAGAGGATTATGTTAAACGGAATGTGCCCAATTTTTGAAGGAGTTTGCTGATGGCAGGCCACTGAAGTATTTTTTAACCCTTTCATTCTCAAGTTACGCCTATTGACGATCCTAGCAACGATACGGATGGGCCATTATCGTCTCGGAGTACTGTAATATCGTCCCATATTGAGGACTTCAGAGATGGGAACGGCCTTAGAATATTGTCCCCGAAAACGACAGCATTTTTGCCTTTCAGATAAAACAAGTCTTGTCTTCCAGTTATCAGGGCTGCCTCCCCCAAAAAAGCTGTCGCTTTCCAATGCAACAGATAGGGAAACTTTCACACGTCATCCTCCAAAATTTACTCTACACCAACTTCCGGAGAAAAAGTTGCATTAAAACATATCCAAAAAAAAAATCTGAAAAACATGAATTTCTGTCACCATGTCAAATTCCAATACCGGGTTGCCGACACCACCTTAACCGGGTCTGATGGTGAACAAAAAAAAGGGGGTGTCATTGCTGGCTTTTAGCAAAGTTACCATGATCTCAGATTGGACTTGTTTTTCAATACTGCCCCACAAGTACAAAACGTGGCCGTAAAATTCGGGAAGACAATTCCGAAAGTTTATTACATTCTATTGCATATCAGTGAAAAAGGCTTAGTTATCCTGTACAATGACACCAAAATGACAAGAATTGATTACTTCATGGTAGAGTGACATTCCTTTAAATAACTGGTAGGTCTGAAAGGAAAGTGCCAAATTTCAGCACCGATAACTCAATTTAGGGTTGCTTAAATCTAAGAGGATTAGGTTAAAACGGAATGTGCCCCAATTTGAGAGTTTGCTGATGGCAGGCTACTGAGTTTTTTTAACCCTTTCATCTCAGTTACTCATTGACGATACTAGCACGATACGGATGGGCATTATCGTCGCGGAGTACTGTATATCGTTCCAGATGAGGGAATTAGAGATGGGAACGGCCTGAGGAATATGGTCCCCGGAAAACGACAACCATGTTGCCTCAATAACAACAAGTCTTGCCTTCCCAGTTATCGGGTGCATCCACCAAAAGCTGTCGCTCTTCAATGCAACAGATAGGGAAACTTAACCACTCTCCTCCCAAACTTTAACTCTACCATCCAACTTCCGAAGAAAAAATTTGCATTCACCTGAAAAACATGAAATTTCTGTCACCATGTTCAAATTCCAATACCGGGTTGCCGAAACCACCTTAACCGGGCCTGACGGTGAAAGGTTGTCACTGCTGGCTTCTTAGCAAGTTAACATGCTCTCAGATTGGACTTGTTTTCACTATGCCCCCACAAGTACAAACCGTGCTGCGACAATTTCGGGAAGACAATTTCGAAATTTATTACACTCTTTGCATATATAGTGAAAAGTAGTTATTTCCCCTGTACAATGACACCAAAATGACAAGATTGATATTCATGGTTGAGTGACATTCCTTTAAATACTGGTAGGTCGAAAGAGCAAAGTGCCAAAATTTCAGTACCGTACTCAATGGGGTTGTTAATTAAGAGGGATAGGTGAAACGGATGTGCCCAATTGATGAGTGTGCGATGGGCAGGATCTGAACGTTTTTTTTAACCCTTTCATTCTCCAAGTTACTCAGTGACGATCCTACACGATACGGATGGGCATATCCGTCTCGGAGTACTGAATATCGTCCCGATGAGGAATAAGAGATGGGAACGGCCTTAGAATATTGTCCACGAAAAACGACAGCATTGTTGGCTTCCATAACAACAAGTCTTGTCTTCCGTTATCAGGGATGCTCCACCAAAAGCTGTCGCTATTCCAATGCAACGATAGGGAAACTTCATCACGTCTCCTCCAAACTTTTAAATCTACCATCCAATTCCGAAGAAAAAATTTGCATTCACCTGGAAAACATGAATTTCTGTCACATGTTAAAATTCCATACCGGGTTGCCGACACCAACCCTTAACCGGGTCTGATGGTGAAGGGGGTTGTCATTGCTGGCTTCTTAGCAGTACCATGATTCAGATTGGACTTGTTTTTCAATACTGCCCCACCCGTACAAACGTGCCTTGTAAATTTCGGGAGACAATTTCCGAAATTTTATTCACGCTATTGCATAGATAGTGAAAAGCGTAGTTATTTTCCCTGACAATGAACACAACTGGACAAGCATGATGATTTATGGTGAGGGCCTTCCTTAAACTATGGAGGTCTGAAGAGAAAGGGCCAAATGTCAGTTACCTGTACTCAATTAGGGTTGCTTAACTTAAGAGGATTCGGTTAAACGGAATGGGCCCAATTGATGAGGTTGCTGATGGCAGGCTACGAAGTTTTTTTTAAACCCTTCATTTTTTTTTTTTTTTTTAAAATGTAATTATTATATGGACAGGCATTATCGTCTCGGAGTACTGAATATCGTCCCAGATGAGGACTTAAGAGATGGGCAAAGGCCTTAGAATATTGTCCCCGAAAACGACAGCATGATTGCCTTCAATAAAAACAAGTCTTGTCTTCCCAGTTATCAGGGCTGCCTCCATCAAAAAGCTGTCGCCTTTCCAATGCAACAGATAGGGAAACTTCAACCACGTCTCCTCCCAAACTTTAATTACCATCCAACTTACGAAGAAAAAATTTGCATTCTCATCTGAAAAACATGAATTTCTGTCACCATGTTCAATTCCACTACCGGGGTTGCCGACACCACCTTAACCGGGTCTGATGGTGAAGGGGTGTCATGCGGCTTCTTAGAAGTTACAATGATCTAAGATGGGACAAGTACAAACGTGCCTGCTAAATTTCTGAAGGACAATTTCCAATTCCGAAGGCAGAGAGTAATAAACCTGTTTTTCTGGGGGTGTGGTCGCCCGGGGACAACCGCTTGGGTCTCACCTTCCCATTACAGTTTGCACGGAATTTTGTTACAGCACTAGGGCTTACCCTAACATTGCCTACAACTTGATTCTGGGATATTCCAGCTTCAATTTTCCCCATGGCACGAGCCTTCTGACTTCTGATACCGTGGCATGAGATGATATACTGAATGACCACTCTTGACATTTTCCTACTTCAAAGACCGCGTTTTAAAGCAAACTTAATCCTCTTAGATGTGGAACCCTGGTAAAACTCTTAAACTTGAGGTACTGAAAATTTGGCCTTTCTTTTTCAGCCATACCAGTATAAATGAGGTATCAACCATGGAGAAATCATTCTTATGATTTTGGTGTCATTGTACAGAGTAATACCTGAGGCTTTGCATGATATGCAAAAGAGTGTATAAAATGTTCAATTAAAGGAGACAAATACCATGTCTGAAAAAGTTTCCAAACTTTTTTTCAGGAGTTTATATAAAAGCGCACTTTAAAACTCAGGAACTGGCAACCATACATTACTGTTATGCGTCCGACATACAGTGCAAACTACCATCGCACCTTAAATGTCAAGTGTTTTTGTGCCATGTGACTAAATCTAGACATAATGAGTCACGCAGCCACCACCCAACAAACAAGTTCTCCTTGAGGACCCTTAGATAGTGTTTAAAGGGCATCCTGACTCGAAATGAATAATACCAAATAACAGAATAGAGTTACGTATTTTTAAACGTACATGTAACTTCCGCATCGTAGGGTTCCAAATGAAGAAGACAATCATAATTTACTATCGCAAATGTTGTATCGACTTTGTAGTAGGATGTCCTATGGGTCTAGCAGCTTATATTATGTTGAATTTCGCGCCGATCAGTAGCCACAGAAATACGCTTGACCCACCGGGCTCAAATTATTCCGTGTAAGTCTCTCGGGAGGTCGCAGTAAAACACGATAATATGTTTACGGAGATTGTGATGGAGGTACCGAGCGCAACGGAATAGTTTCATATAGTTTAACAGAATATCGCAAAGTTACGTTGATTTTATTTAAAAATATTTATCACTAATTTTTTTTTTTTTTTAAAAAAAATATTGCATAAGTTAGACAAACCATAAAAATATTTGCAAAAATTATAAATATTTTCTCAAACACTTAAAGTGTGCTTGCAAAGTATGGAATATTTTTGATAAGTACAAACATGGGCGCAAAACTAAAATTATTTTTCACGCAAACTGGCGTTCGGTGAACCATAGCATTCATCACTCTGAACGTTGCGCACACAAACAGCATTTGTGGCAAAACATAGTTCAAGGTGGCCCTATACATGTAGTATAACCATGCCTGGATTGAACAACAAATGACCAGAAAGATGAATTGATCCAGGTGAGCCACCGAAAGAACTAGATCATGTACAACACTTGCCAGTTCATAAAAAATTAGAATAAAGTTTATTAAACTGAATGAAAAACAAAGTTTTTTAGCCTAACGTAAGTAACAGTATATTTTTAATCAAAGAGCAAATAATAAATCATACATCAACAAACAATTGCCCTTTTGTGTCCCCGTCAACAATTAACGTATCCAAAGACAAATTAATTCATACACAAGTCTCGGTCCATTATGAATTTACTTTGGATATTGGTATTTCCCGAAGGAGTCGTCCAGTACATATCTTGTTTATAGTATGAAGTCCTATTTTGGCAATCCCACGGACACTCACTGTGGAGGCCAACTCGACCTTCAGTTTTTAAATAGAAAGACTGAGAATAGAATACCCGTGCTGGCTGGAGACCCAATTCAATAGTAGTGTTATAAACGAGAATCCATTCTAGAAGTTTTTGGAAGAAGGTTGAAGATGCTTTTGTATAGTTTGAAAGGGTGCTGAATCAGAATTTTTGGGTCCAACCTCTGGGAAATGTGGGGAACGTTTGTAAAATAAGGGGGTAAAATTAGTACAGGGGGGTAAATTTGAAATCACGTAATGTGTAAGGTAACCCATGTTTTGTCTTATTATAAGGATTAAAAAAGTATAATTTTGTTTAGGTTCGGACCTTTAGTTACAAGGCTACCGCCCTTGGGGGATAAAGTGCAAGTCATCCTGGGCAAAATATCTACTAAACTGCTCAGATTTTGTTGAATCTGCTGTTAAAGTCACAGGAGGGGAGATTTTTTTAGGAAATAAATTTCTCTCAATTTACACTCGGATCGGTTGTAGACCACCTACCGAAACGTTTGAAGGTTTATTGGACAACCAGGTGCAAAAGAAACACAAACCTTGTTTTGAAGAACTGCCCTGCTATTGTAATCGTTCACCATAGAAAACCATGCCCTTTGACTTTCTGTCGTGCAACGACAGAAACTATATTTCATCATCTTATTACTAAAGACGGCTTATTCGGCTTATTCACCTTCAGTGTGATCTATACATTGGTAAGCATTCCAAATATGTAAAAAACCTAGGTTCAAAAAACTTGGGGGCTCTTCTTTCTGGAAATCTCCTCAGGTCTCTTTAAAGATTGCTGGTCATACTGAAGCAGAAAATGAATTGAATTCTTTATCAGATCTGTATACAATTTGAGGTCAAGTTTTGGTGACCCATAGAGGAATAATAGACCCTTGTTACGTTTTTCCCACTAATTACGAAACCAAATGCAAACATGTAAATAAGGCAGGGACGAACAATTTGACAACCAATTTCAACAAAATCGGAGCATTGGTAAGTTTACACCAGGCTGACCTTGAACCTTTAATAGGGTCAGAACCTAGACAAAAACTATACTTTTGTAAATCCGTTGATGGACAAATTTATTAGTGCATATTGAAACACATTTTGGACTTGATTCCAAATTACCCACTGTACTTAATTTTATCCCGTTATTTTACAAGTGAACACATTGGGGGGAACAGCAAATGTAAGAAAACGCGCTATTGAGACTCGACTGCATGCATAGGCTTTGCTGTTTATTCCGTTGTTGTCCCCGCATCAAGACTAGCTGTGAATTCTTATATTCAACAACTACCCAATTTGCCCAGTATGTTGCATGTTCGATGCAATTATTTACAAATCGCAAATCAAAGATCCTTCTGCCCCAACGTTACTAATTTAGACAATGTAATGTGGAATGGGAAGTGTCTAATACTTTAATTCAAACTGTGACAATTTCTGCACCACAAGATACGTTGAAAACAAGTATCATCAACGTTCCATTTTAACGGTGTGAGTATATTTTGCGTCGTTGAGCGACGGGATATGTGGACGTTACTTCTGACTTATCCCATACTAATAACTAAGTCATGACCATGTGTATCAATGAAAAATAATCGGCAAATAATGTTACATTGCAATATTTGTATAGTAGCCATTATCAATACGCAGCTTCGACTGAGTAATTCATAAATATTGCTGTTATAGCATCAATTACTGGAGATAGTATGCTCCTTGTTATTCATATATGATGCAATCTTCATACTAAAACATATTGAAGATTGCATCATGTACTGAAGATAGTATCGCGTGTATTCTTATAGGATGCAATCTATACCTACCATTATGAACCTTTTATCAATTTACAATTACAACAAAATGGGTAGACCTTCACTCAATAATATGCATTTTTTAAAATAAAGCGGTTGAAAACAAATTAGTGTGTTGGAAAAAAAGTGTACGTGTTCCGAATTCGTTTGGTAACTCAATGGTAAATCAAGGATTTTGTTGACACAAGTCCCACTCTGGTGCTGCCATACTGTAAAAAAACCCTGCCTATAATATAAAATATATGGAGTATAATTATACCAGAAATGTACAGCAAATATAGGATTGTCAACCCCTGGGTCCGACTGATGTGTTGAATAATGTATAAAAAAAGGGAACACAGCAACAACAAAAAATACCACATCTTTTGTAATTAAATGACAAACGTAAATCAGTTTATGCTGTTATAATAATTTATGTTTAAAATTTTTTTTACTTAAAGCTAGAAATAAAAAGATTAAGCTTATGATCAGCTGGGTAAACATAGTAGGTAAATAAAGATCTGCAAGTCAAAGACTATAAACATTCAAGCCAGTACATTATTTCAATACATTGACGACTCGGCACTCAAAACTATGGATCAAGTATCTTTTCCTCCCTGGATACGCATCCGAAATAGTTATTTTTGTCTTGAGAGGAACCAATGCCAGTTTGTGAGAGGGTAAGCATTTTGTTATATGGAAATATAATGAAAAATCATTAGCGAAAATTAAAAACGTTTCCGAAAAAGAACGGATGATTCACCGTCCATGAAGAATAGAATTTCGTCAATAAATCGCAATTTTAGTCTGGTGTTCTATCCAGGCATACGTTGTTAGATTTAAATTAGGTTTGGTTGGTTTATACACACACTGGCCAAAAGTATTGCAACATGCAGACAAGCAATTACATTTAAAAAATTGATTTAAAGGGAGTTCTTGATTACACAATGTACTATTGTCAAGTTGTGGTTTTGAAACAAATGCTGTTTCCCAGAATCAAATAGTGCGAAAAAAACAGATTTGAATTGTCACGAGCCCTAATATGGCAGGTTAAAGGAACTGGACAATGAAACTTGCGTATTGTATCCAGGATGTTACAGATACAGCACGTCAAAAGGGTACAAAATCGTCCCAAATGACTTACGGGTTTTGTCAGGCCTAATGTAAGTGTTTAGGGCGAAAATTGGACGTGGTGGTTGTATGGACCGTAAATGAGTTAATGTCAATAAAAGATGGTGGGCACGTTCATCACCGTTGGACTTTTGGCAAGAAGATAAGAAGAAGGTCATAGAAGGTGAAAACTTGAAAACAACTTTTTTTAATCGCACCGTTGAAATTGTGCTGTTTGTCAGGTAATGTGAAAATATGTAATTAGACAATGATTTACGTAAACCACGGATTTTCATTCGTATTGCATGTCGGGTTTCTCTGAATTTCTCGAATTTTTCGAAGACCACTGTCTTTCCATTGACTTGTATTCATTCCGAGTCAACAAAACCACTATGGTTTACCCTATATAAACATTTAAGTAAACCCAATTGAACCGCAGAATTCATTAAGCGGCTGTTGTGAAGCCATATTATGCGCAATATTTCAAGAAATGAAAATCAAATCAAACATTTTTTCACCCTCATGGGATTCTGAGAAAACGCATTGTGGGAAAAGCACAACTTTGGAATTTTATACGTATTGTGTGGTCAAGTTCCATGGTAAATTTGAAATCAGTGGTGATTATGAATTCCTTTTCTGGCATGTTGCAATACTTTTGGCCAGTGTGTGTAATATCAGATGTTATTATTCAAAACCAAGTAATTGGCATTGTAATGAAAGTCTCAAGTCTGTTCGTTTACACAAATTGAAATGTAATGACGTCATACATTGTACTTAGAATTTGGGCTACGGTGTTCTGCATATGTGTGCAGGGGCAATGGTAGATGAACACAAATAGAACAAATTCGTATAGAATTTGTAAAGTGAAAAATTGTGGATTACATATGTGAGCTTGTGACAAAGGAAAGAAAAATCCATAAGATTGTTTCTTTTATAGACCAAAATATGCCACACCTTAAAAAGTGTTTCAAAAATCTTAAATATCCTCAAGGAAGGTTTGTAAATAAATCGGGGGTCAACCAGACGTACCTTTGAAAGCAACCAACGTTGCGACCGCAACCCGCGATCTTCAGCTGGGTATTGGTAGTTAGTTAGGAAAAAAGGGACAAGTTACTTTCGGTCCACTATCACCGGAAGTGGGTGTTCATCTGGCGAGAGGAGGGAAGTCCTTGATGATTCTGCCCATCCGTTGTTTAAGTTTGGACCTGACCCCACCCCCCCCCCCCACCACTGCGGGTCAGGGATGGTTGTCCGCTTCGACCCAGATTTGCTCCTTTACACCGCGTTCAAACCAGCGTGTGTCTTTGTCAAGGATCCTGACGTCTCAGTTATCAAAACGGGACCGCTTGTATTCAGATGTGAAATAGACAGCGATTCAGGGCAATAGTTGCGTGCCCATACGGTGTTTGAGAACATACGGTCTGGAGAGTTGGGAAGTTTCCCAATAGATTTATCTTCCAGTATGATCCTTTAGCACATTGAACCACCATACACCACTCTCTTAACCGTCCTTTGGTTGTTTTTTCTTTGGTGAACAAACGACTGGACGAAGGAGTGTTAGTACGGTTTGAAATGTGGGGTGATCCAGTGAGGCGGTAGATGCGTTTTGAGCTTTCGGGAAAGTTCCCGTGGTTATGGGATGGACACCACTCACACGGTTTTGCCTAGATTCTGATGGTTAAGATTGACCGATTTGTTTGTTGGTTTGTCATTCCCGCTCAGTGCATTGATGATGCCCAGGCCGGATATCCTCAATATATGGTCTCAAGTCAGATGGCGGTCAAAATACAAAATGGCCGCCAAAGCTACCTTAATTAGATCCAGTAAGAGGACACTGCCAAATCGTGTACCACGCATTTTCAATGGGATGAATTGGGCCATCGAAAACGAAGTTAGACGAGTTCGGGGTTTATGCCATTTGACTGAAAGGTGACACGATTTGGCACTCAAAACTCTCTTAGATATCTAGTATGTTGAGGTTTACATGTATCAATGAGGTCATTAAGTGGTTCTTCGATACCAATACCTTCAAATTCAGATGAAACGACACCCATTATATGGTCTCGAATCCAAGAAAATGGCCTAATTATAAATTGTCCGCCAAAAATTACCCTAATTTGATTATAAGATTATTTTGAAAGTTTCATTTTGAGCAGTTGCTTTGTATCTGAACCTATATCCGGTTATGTTAGAGAGACCCACACAAACATTGAATTGAACTAAAGCCAAAATGGTTGTCAAACCCTAATCAAAAAATGACTGTTCAAAAATATCTCAAATGGAATCCCTCCAGATTCTATTTGCAGAAAAGTAAACCTTTTTTTGTGTAAATTTTAAAATTAGGTTAAAAACGCGTGTTTTTTTGTTTTTTAAATTATGTATTTTTTGACCATCACTACAAAAAAATGTTCAAGTTAATTTCATGGCGTTTGAGAACGTCCAACGCGGAGATAACAAAATGGAAGCACACCCAAATTCAAGCCCCTAGAAGGTTTGTGCATGATATGCAATCGTGTCTTCTTTAATGATGGCAGAAAGATGTACACCACTGAATTCTTCAATATAATATGTTGAAAACCAGTCCTCTATCCCGTAACCCAGCCGCTCTCGCTGAATCTTGAATGTTCATTTAATGTTGTGTTTAGAAAGTAGGTTTTCAGTAGTGTTCTCATCCTAAACTTATCACCTGTCTAATTCAGCTGAACACCGCATAAATTGGCTCAACTCCACGATTGCAGCCCAAAATCCCAAAATATATCCGCCAAAAGTTACCGTAATTAGATAACTAGTATGGTAAAGTTTGCACTGCAAGGTCAATGTAGTGTTCTATCACCCTATACCTATAAATTTAAAATTCAACTGACACGACTGATGTGATATAGCGTATGCTTGAAGTTTTCCTTTTTTCAGTGGCTTTGTCACTCGAATCTATACCTGTTACAGTTAGCTTGAGATCCACGCAAAACATTGAATTTGAACTAAGGTCCAAAATGTCGTCACTAATCAAATGGCTGTCAAAATGTCCTCTAATGAATTTATTGAGATTTATTTGCGCAAAATAACTTTTTAGTGTAACTGGGGTTTAACTGGGTACCAGAGCAGATTTTGTATTTAATTAAAGTACTAATTATGCTAATTTGTCCATAACTTACCAAAAAGAAAGGGGTTCAAGGTTTCATTTTTATAGTGGAGGAAGGAGGATGGAGGAGGAGTTTGGTGTGGTTGTAGTAGTATAAACCTAAGTTTTAATCCGGTTTCGTCCCTGTTCTAAAAGGGCGGGGGCAGATTACATCACACTTAGCAATCGCCTTTACTCCCTTTTCCAATTCGCCCGATTCAATGCAATACATCGAATTCTTCTAATATGCATCTAACTGATTGGGAGATTTATGATCAGAAGAAAAATGAATGCTTTCCGACGACACTGTGATTATATAGTAATAAATTATTACAGTGCTTATTACTTAAAGAAAATCACAAAGAGCTGAATCAGGAAGTTATGGACAAAAATTAGCATAATAGTACTTTAATACCAAAATCTGCTTCTGAAACACAAGTAAACCCCCCTGTTACACAACAAAAAGGTTACTTTTTGCCGGCAAATAGAAGAATATGGAGGGATTTCAAATTGAGGCCATTGAGAGCCATTGTGGATTCAGTGGAACCACCTCAACCATTTGGACTAGTGCAAATTCAATCGTTTGTGTGGATCTCAAACTAATTTTCAAGGATGTAGGTTCAGAATGACAAAACAACTGCAAATTGGAAAACTTCAAAAATACTCTTAATATAGTGGGTAATTTGGCGGACGATTTAGATTAGGCCATCTTCTTGGATTCGAGACCATATTACGGGTTTTGTTTAACCTGAATTTGAATTTATGTATAGGAGAACCAATTTAAATGACATCGAGCTTTCTTGGCATAAATCTGTTCTGGTATATGATTCTCTGATGTGCTGAGCGCCTTTCATGGATGCCGCACAGCGCCCTGATCACGTTTACGTGGATATGTCGCGCGTTTAAAAAAATACCAAATCTTATTATTATTATTATTATTTAGTGTTAACCCTCAACATACTAGCTATCTAATTAAGGTAGCTCTGACGGCTATTTGGATTTGGCCGCCATCTGGATTTGAGACTAATAAATGGGTGTAGTTCAGCCGAATTTGAAGGTTATAGGTATAGGAGAAACACTTTAAAGTGACATTCAAGTGATAAACCGCAACATACAGATAGCTAAAGGTAGCTTTTGCGGGGCATATTGGATTGCCGCCATCCTTGGGATTTGCGACCCAAATTATGGGTGAGATGTCCTTGCTGAATTGAAGGATATAAGTTAGAAGTGAGGGCACTAATGAAAACCATCTTGCAAAAGAAAGCTCCACAACTATACACCCTTAATTAAGGTAATTTTGTTCCCATTTGCAGCTCATCTGGATTTGAGACTAAATTCAGATGGACCGTAAGTCAACACCACACAAGAATATAGCTTGAGATAGAATAATAATCCAGCAAGGAAAATGTTTAAAAAAGGAAAAATCTAAAAGAGGCAGAGTTAGTTCTAATGAGGAATTTCGGCCCCATGTGGATTTTGGCCCCCATCTTGGATTGAGACCACATCATAGGTGGTGCTTACGCTGAAAACGAAGTGTATAGCTTAAGGTGGCAGAACCATGAGAAAAACCTGGGAATTAAAATGTTCCACATACTTATATATAATTAGGTACTTTGGCGGCCATTTTGGATTTGGCCGCCATCTTGGATTAGGCAAAAATCTGGATGCCCCAAGGCTAATTGAAAGAGTATGGGTTCCGGGACATTAAACCTTTGAGAAAAGTTTGGACCCCCAAAATGGCAGTTTTTCCCGGATTAGCCCTGTTACAGTTGGGTGTAGAGATAACCCTACAGCAACGGTATATGGTGGAGAGTCTGGTCCATCGCGTCGAAAAAAAGAGAGAATGGGCACCTCCGTTCTGTGGACACAGGTCCGGCCCCTTTAGCTTTTTTTTTTAATCCGTGGATAAAGAGCAAAACCGACCACGTGAATATAAAAGACTGAAGGTCGTTTTACTAACGGATGTGAAACGATCTGTGCAGCAAATAAAGCTTATTTTATTCACGTCTGTTCTACATAATTATGTTTGAGATATGTTTTTTTAAGATGCAAAATGGCGGACCCAATAATATTTTGTAACCTGACATACAATAGTGGGTAGGGATAGCTAACATTTGGGTCAAAGGTGATCTAGGGGTCCAAATGAGGGTCAGTGTCAAAATATTACTTAAAAATGCTTATTCGTCTACTGTTTTTGCCAGATTTTAACGTTCGTTGGGTGGAGGGATACGGTGGGGTGGGGCACGTACTAGGGGTCATTTTTTAGGAATTTTGAACCTGGACCCTGCGTGACCTTTGAACCTACTGATTGAATATAATATTTTTTAATTTCCAATTATTTCTATAGTCCTCTGTTAATCATCATTCGGTTGCAGAGACGGCCGAATAACAAGTTACCGCCAGCCACGACGGGCAGAGCCATTTTTAAAAGTTGACTTTTACTTAGCAGTTGCCCATGTCCCCAGGAGACACGGATGGAGTGTAGAACATTGATTGCTGCCGCCGGGTTATTTCTCGTCCCATGAGTTGCTACATAGAGTTACAGCGTCTTCAACAGGATCGTCATTCAGGCAAGCGGAGAATTCATTTACGAGTTCTGGCTGTTTTTCAGGAGGGGTGGCAGTCCCTGTAGATTGTAGAATGTGCCAAAGGAGATGATGTTAGTTTTCTGTTCTTGGAGATAATCCATGACTCGCAGAATATACCAAAACTGTGACGCAGGTAGTGATTAAAAAGTAAACTTTGTGTGATATTGGTATGTACGAGTTTTCCACCGATGTTCTAATTTCCAGAAGAAAGACGGCCAGGGTCCGTCGCTCAGGGGGGTGCGGGGGGTGCGAGGCATCCCCCCAAAAAGACAAAGTACGCTTTATCGTGTTGCAGGTCCGCTTGCCACGTTGAAGGTCCGATTTGGTGTGTTTAAATTCGGCGCGTGTTATTGTCATGGTTTTGGCTACCCGCCTATTATTGGTCAATACAGTGTTTGCACGCATAACTCTAGAATTATAGTGTTTGTTCACGCCGATGATGTTTATTTTTTCTTGACCCCACTCCGGGCAAACGGTGAGCGGAGCGAGCCGCGAAAAAAAAAATTGTTTCGCGACAACAACGGTCCACTTCTGGCAAAATCCGCAGCCCCCCAACTAAATTTCCTGGTACGGGCCGCAGAAGGCTGGTCCAAGAAAAAGAGCTTCCGTCTTTCCGGTCACTAGCAAGGATCCCATCAGGAGCCTAGGCAATTGATGGTCCTGTTCCGCTGCTGGTTGCACTATAATTAAGCCCACACTGATGCTGTATAGCAGTCCAGGAGCTTGAGAAGGTGACCGCGAATAGAAGACTCAATGAGGGCGATATCGTCAGCAAACTTTAGCAATTGGGCGGGATTTCAACTTTCTTTTCTTCCTGCCATGGGCAGCAGTAAAGGTGCAAGCTAACTTGTTGATGGTTGGGGTTTGAGAAGTCTTATCCCCAGGTGACGAAAGGTAGGGCACTCATTGAGAATGTGATGGAGAGCCACACTAGCAGCTGGAGATGGTCGTAGCCCCCATCGGTGCATATTGCTGTTGAAAAAACAAAAATAAAAAAACACAAATACAAAATTTTAATTTCTTACTTTAGACTTTTAAGGTTGCATCTTAAACGTGGAAGGTTACACGTACCAGGTGGGAGTTCTGTAAGTGTGATAGGTATGTTTTTATCTGGTTTTGCGATTATAGCCAGGCAGTGTTCGTGTCTGTGCATCATTGAAGATGGAGCGGGAGAGTGTAGCAGCGTCCCGACAGAAAGGTCGACGATGGCGCAGTCTCCTTTATTGTTTTTTTTTTTTTTAATATGCCGGCTGTGTTGACTCCTGAACAATATGCAAGAGGTGTGTTGTTCAAAAGAGACTGTTTCACCAGTTTTATGTGCGTGGTGTTCATCCAAAGCATGCAGGAGCAATGCCTGAAAGCAGGGGAGAAAACTCATCTTTTCGTGGGTGGGACGTATGCAGCCAGTAATGTTTCTAATGGTCTCGTTGAGTATGTGTCCAGCTTCTTTGTGAGAGCTATT
The DNA here is from genome assembly GCA_023653785.1 of Ophioderma brevispina. Taxonomy (NCBI): domain Eukaryota; kingdom Metazoa; phylum Echinodermata; class Ophiuroidea; order Amphilepidida; family Ophiodermatidae; genus Ophioderma; species Ophioderma brevispina. The sequence goes on from JAMKCH010011409.1 coordinate 19,787, forward strand.
GCACCAATGCTGTGGCGGCAAATCAGCAGCGTTGCAAACAGAGCCAGGACAGAGGTGCGTAGGGGGGATGTGCTAGCACCACAGGAGCTCCACAAGGCTACCCAGGAGATATTCTCGAGGATAACATGCCGATGTAAGGCTTGTTAACCTTCACGCCACCCTAACCCTATACAACCCCTAAAACTCACTGGAGAGGACGAGTCACAACTCCCGAGTCTGGCCCCGAGCCTTCTTAAGATTGTCGAAATTGATCAAAGGGAAGGGGGAAAAGGCCAGTGTGTCGCTATGTAAAACTCAGGTTGTTACTTCAGAAGGATTCAGAAATATTCTTCAACCATAAACTGAGCTGTGGAGTTTATTGCTGAGTACTCGTATGGTGCCGACCAAGGTTGGGGAATACCTAATGTAGACAATATTGAGAACAGCTTGCCCTCTGATGGAGCCAAAGGCTTTTGAAGTCATCGAAGGTGAAGTCAAGGGCGTTGTTTTTAAAGCCTCCAATAAATTCTATCAGGATATGCACTGGCTGTGCACAGCGGCGTCCTGTTCTGAAAGCAGCATGGTGTTTGGAACAGGGGGTCTACATTGGGACGATTCGGATTTAAAAGGATCTTCTTGGACAGGCACATCCCAGTCATAACTTAACTAGTTTCCTACCACATAGCCACTAGATTTTTATGTGCAATAAAGATATGTTTAAAATAAGCTTTGTGGCCAACTGATTGTTGACTTAAAAACAAAACTGGCGGCCAAAATACCAATTGTAGCTTAAAATTGCCAATTTCCGTGTAAACTGGCACAAAAAAACACAGATTCCACCCTTAATAACAAAGGCATAGATTTGGCCTGGCAAAGGAAAAAAAATCAAATTTTTTTTATCCGGAACCTACAAAAATTTAAAATGGCCGCCATGAACGATCTATACTCCTTGACTGGCCATAAAAGAATTTTTCAGATTATATCAGCAATGTGGGAAGAGGCCGTATAACTTATTATTGAGCGTCTATCGAAAAATCTACAGCTATAATTTTGCCTCAAAATTGAGCAAAAACAAGATAAAAGGTGCTGGCCAAAAATACAAATATTGAATCAAAAATTCTAAAAACGGTTATTGCGGTTCGTAAAATGCACAAAAAAAAAATGAAATTTGACTCTTTAATGTACATAGGGGTGGGGGGGGGGCCATAGGTAATTGTCTCGGTAATCTTAAGATTCCATTGTTTGATCCGTGACCAAAATTCAAAATGGCGACAATAAACGTTAAATACGCATAAGCCTCTTTAAGTTTATTGGTCAAGAATTGATAATAATTAACTGATGCATATTAATGATTGAGCTGCTACACAAGCATTTGTAGGTATGCATTTTGCCTCAAATGGCAGCAAAAAAAATCAAAATGGCAGCAGAATACCAATTTTGTCTTTAATCCAATTATAGTGTTGTCGTCGTTAAAAACCACACACACAAATAAGATTTCCTCGTTGCTGTACCAAAGAAGAAGGATTTTCATTGTATAACGTAACCTATAGAAAAAGAGATTGAAAACCATGGATGGCTGTGGCCGCACCTGACTTGAACTTTTATTAGAACGTGACGCTTATGGTATTCATAATATCAAGCCCAGGCTAATATGTCGCTTTATCCCCAAGAGAAATGACTCCACCCTGACGATCACGCAAAAACGAAGGTATCGTTATTTGTCTTGTTAAATAACTAGCAAAATTTCCTTCAAAACAAGCAGAGGTCCGCTCCGTGATTTTGAAAAGTGCAAAAAGTATACTAAAGTCCTGGTACTCTGAAAGTCCTTTATTTGCAAAACGTGAAAATTCTTGCATAATCTTGTAATTACGTCCAAAAAATTCTAGCACTTTATCATATTCTATGCTTAAGTGCATAGGAAACCTGGTCGATACCGCACTAATAGATAGAAAGCCTATTCATGCGATCTTAAACATAATAGCCAATGGTGTAGATGGAGGGCAAGAGTACTTCGACTAGTAAAAGAACTCCCTAAACTGGACAAGACACTGAGGCGAAGTTACAAATGTAACAAGACTGCCCATGAAGAAGATCTACGTAGTCCGTCAGACTGGGAAGGAATCAACATCATTTTCTGCACCCTCTGATGCTCAGCATGCATAGAGAAAATGTTCCTTCATCCACAGGCAAATTCATGATGTTCCTTGCGCCAAGAGATCTAAAGGACACATGACCAAACTAGAGGTCATGTGTGCAGACCAAGTTTAAAGGTTTCCTTGGAGAAGACTGACACTGACCAGGTGACAGCATATGAAGGGGTGGTATACGAAAACCATATCTTAGTCGATTGCAGGGGGTCATTCTAATGTTCCCATCTCACTTGCCAAGAATCTTGAAACTCTGTCAGATCGATACGTGAAGAAGTGGGCAGGACTGCTAAGGTGTACCAATCATCATCTTGTACAGGAACAGAACAACAAAGGTCTTGACTAAGGCCTCTGTCTATCCACTAAAGATTGAAGTTGTGAAGTATCACCTTTGAACTATGCGGGGGAAAAAGAACTGGAATGGGGTGAGAGAGTTACATGAAAGGGGGACGATGTTCACCAGAAATGCTGAAGACATGCGAAATTAAAACATGCTCTGGATCGTGTGCTCTGGTAGATTGTGGTATGGGATGAAGACAAAAAATCCTCATCAAATTCCCGCAAAAATAGACACCACGTCACGGAGACCAGATGTCACGATCTATTCTCATGCAAGGAAAGAAGGTGTTGTCATTGAGCTAACACTACTGGCAGAAGATTGCATAACCACCGAAAGAGGTGTAATGAAGACCTTATTCAAACATGTCAAAGAAGCACAATAAGCTGGATGGGAGTTGAAATCTTCCCAGTAGAAAGGGGGTCAAGAGGATTCACACAACCAGACCATGAGAACCTGCTTCAAATCCCTTGGGCTGACAAGTAAAGAAACCAATAAGGCACTGGAATCACTATCAAGAATGGCTCTACGGACTAACTATACATTGTAGTTACAAGAAAACAACCAGACAGTGTAGATTTTTAAACAATTTTAAACAATATAGTGTATGCAACATAAAAAAAAAAACTAGTGGAGTGTAGGAAAAACTAGGATTAGTTATGACCTGGGATGTACCGGTCTATATTGTAGATTGCGGCAGCTTGTGACATCAGTGATATGCCTCGATAGTTGGTCATTGATAAGGCCACCTTTCTCTTGGCAAAAGAATAATGATGTTAGAGCGTGGGTCCACTGATATTTGCCTTTGGTGCAGATGGTCCCCGGTTCGATTCCCGGCGGGGCCACTTGTGGGATTTAATTCGAATACATCTAGATTTGATTGTATAAGAACTATTTTTTAAACGGGAATTTCGCTCTCCCCATGGTTTCATTTGGACCTGGACCAACCAACCACGAGAATGCCCCATCCTCGGAGGGGACGTTAGCGGCGGTCCCATATACATGGAAAATACGCCTGTATATGTATCGCAGCCAGTTTCGAAAGAGTAGGGTGGTAGCCCCTGGCGTCCCAAGTCGTCCTGGATCCCTGGGAATCATTGGAAAGCAGTGACTGAACACTGATTGATTATCCAGGCTAAATTAAAACAAAAACAAACAAACTTGTGGCGGTCCAATTGACGTGTTGAGACAGCGTGGAATAGATGCAGGATGATATCAAGCATTGACCAAAACCTCAATGAAGAGCCTCAGCTGTAATGGCGCAATGTAAAGCTGTGCTTTGATGGTTTCATCACTCTATTGTTTTGGCTGTCTCTTCACGAATAGGGGTCAAATAAATGGAAGATTTTGCTGGTCGTGGTAATTATAATGAAGCCAGGCCACGTCATGTTGAGCAACGACGGAAAACCCTTCCAATCTTTATAGTAGTATTTTTTGCCGAAATAGCATTGCTATCTTAACTGTTGGACCTTCACATTCTTGGAGTCTTCCATAGAGTGTGAATGATATTCCAGGTGTTTTTACATCTACATCAGTACAGCCTATTACCATTGGTCTATTATAATTATTATTTAAGTAAGACGGGACATAAGGGCCCGAATGGGGGCACCTCTTGTAAATAAAGTTCATTCACTTAAACAAATTACACAATATCCATATGCATTAATCTTCACAAAAGACGATGACAGTTGTGCATATATCAGTGACAAATCGAGCTAAATTGTAGAAAATGATGCAGTATTGATAGTGTGAGATATTCTAAAAATTTTTTCAAGTGATCCCCCCCCCCCCCAAAAAAAAGAGGGTCAGAAGTTCGGAGGTTTTTGTAGCAAGTTGTTTCTTACTTTTGTATTATTATATTATTGTTGATATATGTTAATAATCACTAAAGAAATTTGTCTAGTGAAGTAACTGATCAAAGAAAATGTTGTACATGAATTTATAGTAGCATTGCAGGTAAGATATTGTACTCAAAAGGGGTGGCACCGAGTGACATCGATAGTGACTATTTGATATAATTATAAAGGCTCTCTTGGAAGTTGCACATATTGCATAATCAAAACACGGCAAATATAAGTGGCAGTTTAAGTGACTATATTCGATCTGGGGCGACATGCTTAAGTTTATGGCACCAACACTTCGGATGTTCTTTGATACTTTCAAATGGTAATTCACTTAAAGTCTGTTAACCTTCAAGTTTTACATTGTCTAATATATATCTCTGCTTCAGTTGAAGAATTCATACTTTAAATTTCGATGTCTTAATTGGGGAGGGGGTCTACGTTTTTTGCCCCGACCTTCGACTGCATTTTTTTACTACCAGATATCTTACTTGACATGTCATATATCATATTGTAGCCATGTTGAAAAAGTTGTGAAAAATGGAATTATTTTGATCTTGTTGCCATGGGAACTGACAGGGCTATGATACCTAAACAAGGGGACAAACGGAACTGACTTACCGGTGGACTTGATAACACCATTACTTGGGGAGAAGGTGCCTGGGTATAGTGCGCAGAAAACCATGAAGCCGGATTTGATACGGTTGTCATGGTAATCAGGAGCATGGACCAATCAAGAAACTGTATGCAATAATCACAATTGAAGCCATAATTCAAAATCCGGTATCATAGTTTCACAGACTTGGATGCTGATATGCTGTTTCCCAAAATTTCAGTTGATACGACATTCGTTTTGAGTCGTTCGTCCCGTTCATAAAAATCACGATTTTCACCAGTTGAGTATTGAGCGAAAACGTATCGAGACATAATAAAAAACAATGCAAAAAAAAACTATTGATTTGACCCAAAACTTGGACATAATGTTCATTGATTAAAATATAAATGATGACATTTTTGAGTGCATTTGGTGCAAATAGGGGATGATCTAATGAGTTAAGACGATTATTTTCAAAATTACTTTCCATATCATGGTTAGTGATAAAAACGAAAAAGTAAGAAATGTTTGTTCGAGTGAAATTTCGAGTTGGTTTGAGAATCATGAATTTATTAATGTTTTAATACATGATTTGAAAAAAGAGTGTAAGATGTGATCGTAATACATACACAAATGATCAGAACGTACAAGACTTGCTGGCTTAAATCGAGCAAACAATTGAAGGAATGTCCTACTGACTCAAACAAAAACCAAAGAAAGTGGGAGTTACACTTTCCTATTTGATATTAATCTCAAGTAAGTTAGTAGACCTCAATTTTTGGTTGAGGTGCATTTTTGGTGCTGCAAATAGGGGATGATTAATGAGTTTTAAGCCGATTATTTTCAAAAAGTAATTTAATATTCAACCGGGGTTAGTGAGAATAAAGAAATAAATAAGAAATGTTGTCGAGCTGAAAAGTTCGAGTTGGTTTGATGCATCATGAATTTATTAATGTTTAATAAATTGATTTTGAAAAAGCTTGTAATATGGATCGTATAATCACAAATGCATCGAACGTAACAAGACTGCTTGCTTAAATCGAGCATACAATTTGAACGGGATGTCCTACTGCCCTCAAAACAACAACCAAATGAAAGTGAGAGTCTACACTTCCATTATGATATAATATCAATTAAGCTAGGCGACTAAATGTTCCAATTTGAAAAAAGATTACTAAAGGCATGGCAATATCATTTGTTGTAACATACGCATCTCGAGTCAGGTATTGGCTTAATAATGCATCATTTATTAAGCCCATTATGAAAAACCTATATTGAACTATAATACATTTAGTGAAAAAAGTATCAGCAAATATAATAAATTCAAACTTGAAGTATTTACAATGTCATTAATATAATATAACATAACAACAGGCCTGAAATTGATCCTTGTGGGACTCCAAAATTTTTTGAAATGAAATTGCAGGAATTATACTCCATACATACTTTCGTCTTTTTTTCAGGTAACTATCAAACCACTTTAGTACACACCTCTCGTACCATAGTGCTCTAGTTGTATCGATAAAATTTTATGTTACTTGTATCGAATACTTTAGATAGACTAAAAGATAGCCATTGTCGTTTCATTATTTTCTCATTATTTCTATCAATTAGTTCCATTTTAATTATTATTTTTTTATCCAATTTATCATACCAGGCTTTTTTTGATAAAATTGTAAACCGGTACCATAGGGGTTGCGGTTTATTTCCGTCTTTGCGTACAAGGCTAGACCTGAGTTCCGAGGGACTACCAACTTTCTTACTCCGGAAATTCCGATTTTTCACAAGTCCAGTCCTTCTTACATGTTTTTTTTGTGATTTAAAAGTTGAAATTTGTATATTTCTTTTTGAGAGTTTTATAACTCAGAGCGAGGATTCCAAGTGTCATATTTGGGCAACAAATCACACATATTTTTTTTGAATGGTTTTTATTTGAAGTTTAAAATTATATGGTAAAGATTCTATCTTCTCGTTTACAATGGCATCGAGTAACTGTGTTTGACTCAAATTCCACTGGTAGAATCATCGTCCAAAGAAGACTACCGAGCTTACCTTCAAACGGATATTGATTCTACAGTATGCTTTTGGAAATCGTTTCCTATTTGCGAGGGGAATTTCATTTGTGAACGTGCGGGTGGATTTCCGGGCAGGAACCGAGTATGTTACGAGAAAACAAGAAGAATAAAGTGGAAAATGCACAAAGTAAAATTGCCAAAAACTTATGGAGATGCACGACATCGGAGTATTTGAGCAAAAATAAGCTATGATGGACACGCAAGGACATTCCGACAATCTTAAGTTAAACAAAGGGGAGGTAGGTAGATAGGAAAAATGGTTAGAGATATTAGAAATCAAACGGTCCTTAAAGTAGCATTTCATGATCCATAGCATTCAATTAAATAAAGAATATTTTTCAGTGTCGCCTGAACGAATGTTCATGGGGCACAGATAAAAACGCTATCCCCATTACTTCAAACTGGTAGGGGATATAGTGAGGTTGCCACAACTATGTGTAGCTTGGCTGCATGATTGCATATTCATGGCTTTTAATAGCTTATTGGAATTTTTGCAGACATTTCGATTAAACTTTTCTGAAATGATCTGCTGCCTACTAAACGATTATCCCCTATTACTTCAAACTTGGTAGGGTGATTAGAGTGGGGTGCCACAATATTATGTGAAACTTTGGTGCATATTTTGCATATTTTAATTAGCTTATTTGCATAGTTTCCAATTTTTGGGTAACCTTTTAGAAATGCTCTGCTGGCTAAACGCTACCCGATTTACGTCAAACTTGTAGGGTTATAGAGTGAGGTTGTGTAGCTTTTGGCTGCTTAATTTTGCCTATTCATGAAAAAAGCTTTTAATTAACTTCTTTTGGCTATTTTTCAGACAATTCGTTACCTTTAAACTGCTCTGCTATCTAAACGCTATGCCGATTTACTTCAAACTTATTCATTTTGTTTAACCTTTATGAAATAGCACTTCCAGCTAACAAACAATATATAACACTTCTCTCCAGTGCATTTGCTCTCTTTCTTATGCCCATGCCAAACTTCGTCTAAAGGAAGTGATGCACAACCATGCGACACCTTGTGGTTCGGAATGCCTTGTTTATAATCACTGAACCAATTGGCCTTATACAGGGTGATCAAAAAACAATTGGACCCTGATTGTGTCGCCATTTTGAATTTTTTAAGTAACATATATCTAACAAATTTGGTATCATCTGAAAGCTGGGTTCATTATCCCTTAATTACTGCATTATCCTTCACATCGTTTAGGTATAGACCGAGCTTACGTACGTTTGAATCAAGTAGTCGGTTTTCTTCTCTGTCCACGGATTTCACTCACTTTAGATTACCTGGGTGCACAAGGCACATTTATTTGTGTTTGAAAGGTATTACTGACTTTGAGGTCTACGGACAATCATAGCAGCCACCAGAAACAAAAAACAAATACAGCAAAACAAAACAAAACAATACAGACCAGAAACGCCAAAATACCCACAACCAGGAAAGGTGAATAAAAGCCACTACAGTAATTGCTTTTCTTACCTACCTAACTTCATATTGATTGATAAATAGGATGTTTGCAAGACTAGGACTCACCATTATAGATCAATTTTGTCCCATTTATTTTTCACATGTCTTAGTTGTTTTGGCCTCAGTATTACTTGCTTAATGGGGGACTGTAGTCCAATCTCATGTGTAGTGTGCAAATCTTGGATAAAACCTGTGAATTTTGTGTACACAATCACTTGATGCATTGATAATCAAAAAATGATGGAAGCACTGCCACACCTTTCATTGACCCCCAGCTTAGGTTCACGGTTCCACAGGTAGAAAAATTAGTATATTCCGATTGTGTTGAAAGATCCCATCATGATGTTTTGTCTGGTTACAAGGATTCAAAAAAGTAATTGTTTGTGCTACATGTGGCCTTATGTTTGGAATTACGGGCTAAAAACTGTAAAAATGGTGAAAAGTCAATTTTAGTTTGTACAGGTGTCAAAATTAAACTTGCTCCAATTTTGTAAAATGTAGTTGAAGTTGTTGGTTTCGGCTCATAGACTGAATTAACTCAAAAAATGGCGAATAAAGTCAAGCTATTGGACAACTATGAGTAGCTATTGGCATCTATTGGGTCTTTGACCTTTTTGTTGATAACGTGAAAACTAACATAACAGATAAGGCCACTAATGCTATGAACAATTTGCAGATATAATTACCTTACTCAAGGCAATTGTTAACTTTTGACCCCACGTACACACCAACATTGACGTTTTCACTATCTTACAGTTGTTTTTTTTTAACCCATAACCCATAGATAGTGTAAACTAACCTTTTTGGAATCCTTAAAACCAGACGAACAAACATCATTGGGCACTTTTCAACATATCGGAATATTTTTACAATTTTGACCCCTGTCATAACCTTGAGACCCAAGTTGGTAGTCCATAACAGGGGGTTGGAAAGTGCTTCCATCATTTTATGCGGATTACAATGCCTAAAGTACTTGTGTGCAAAATTCACAATCTTATAACCCGAAGCGCACCCCTCTTTCACTACAGTCCCCTCTGCCTACTGTGTGCATTTGACCCCCAAAATGGTGAATCAACTTTCGCATGTAAAGTTAAGCGACATATCCACGTAAACGTGCTGAAGGCGCTTTTGGTCTACAGAATCTTTGGAGATTTTTGGTCCCTTTTTATAATTCTAAAAATTCAACTTTTTGTACCTTTGCTAATTTGTGTAAATTTTTGTTTTAACTCTATTTCAGGTAGTTAGTCCAGCCTAGTGCGAATTCTACTCTAGTTTTGGAACTACAATATACTAAACACTCGGAAATAGATTCATCAGGATTGTTCATGATAGTCAAAAAATGTGCAAAGTGTTCCTACAACAAATCCAGTCTTCATTATAAAATGAGTTGGGGGTACTCTCCTCGAAATATCTTCAACTCCCTATCAGGAGTCTGTTCACTCTCCGGTCTGATGAGTGTGTTGTTCTAGGGATCACAGTCGGCGAAGCTAATACCTCATTTCGCATGATGTAGTTTCCCTCCCTGTTCACAAAGACCCCAGTGGACCTCACTCTGAAACATATTAGACAAGGTTTTAAATCCGAAACTGAAACGCAGAACCCTCCTCAGCATAGACGATCTTATGGAACTAGTGGAATTTGTTCTCACCACCACTTACTTCACATCCAAGGGAAAACGATTTACCAGCACGTTCAAAGGCATGCGATGGGCAGTCCACTCCCCGCCCCCATAGCTTTAAATTTCTCATGGATGGTTGGAATGAAGCCTCTCCACAGCTCCACCAACTGCAAACCCAATTTTGGAAACGTTGTGTTGATGACGTGTTGGAAATTATTATAGGGAGAGGCAGAAAATCTGACCAACCACTGAACCAAGATAGACCCATACAGGCAACTCAAATTTACCTATGAAGAAGAAGCCAATAATGCATCCCTTTCTTGACACCCTCATCAAACAAAGAACCTTGATGGCTCCCTCAGATTGTGCATTTATCGTAAACCAACACACGGACCAGTACTTACAATTCCAATCTCACCATCCACTGCATCAAAAGCTTGGCATTGTAAAACTTACTAGAATAGGCAGGAGTCCAATTCACAGAAGAGGAGGATAGCCTGAAGGAAGAAAACACAATTGCATCCCTCAGCCGTGTGGTTATCGAAGTGGTCAATAAACAGGTCATAGAGGAAAAGAAACAACCACAACCTCCGCCATCTTCTAAAACATTCACACCGAAAAAACAAGGACTTGTCGTTCTTACATATGTGGAGGCGCCTAGCTGAAAACTTCCACAGAGTGTTTAAACTGTTCTCACATCTCTAACACACAAAACCATCAGAATGTCATTGTCATCAAAGACAAGCGTAACCACTTGCTACCCTGGACGGTTTATGAAATCCCGTGCAAAGTGCCCCCAAACTTACATAGGTAAACCGGCCGCCTGTTTTTCCACTAGGCTAAAATGAACACAAGACGAAACAAAAAAGTTTGGTTGCAAGACCTTCACCCATATCACAAAGAAGACCTTCTTACTACACCCGAACACTTACAATCCGCTATTTCGAACATGTCGCAATAAATAACCACGTAATTGGATGGGACGAGGCAAAGTATTCGACCATGAACCAAACAAAACACCATGGTCAAGGCAGCAATTTGGATAAGAAGTAGAGGAGGTAACACGATGAATAGAGGACAGGTGGCATAACAGAACTTGACGGTTTGAGTCAGACCCCCAATCATCATCCGCGATTACCAGATTACGTCATCATCATCCCGTCACTGGATTCGCGTGATAAATATCTAGAAACCCACAGCTCATCCGACCGAGTGAACAGACTCCTGTATAGGATTGAAATATTTCGAGTGGTACCCACTCATTTTATAATTAAAATACTGGATTTGTTTTGAGAACTTCACATTTATGTACAATGACTATAGTGATTTTTATATTCCTGTCAGTAAAACGCATATTCAGTAGGAACAGCGCCGATGGCATTACTTCCGGTAATTGTTACAGGACGGGACCCCCGATATGACGTCACTAAATTTTATCGCAGAGCGCTCACGATTGCGAAGAAAATTTAAAAATCGAAATGGTGAATGAAATTTTCGGTATCATTTATGTAACCTTACCCCGCATATTCAAAATACTAAACTTGTATTTTCCAGTAGAAATTGGTAGCAGATAGGTGAATTCTGCTTGGCCAAGAAAATTAAAGCTAACAACGCCGAAAATACGTACCAAAATGGGGCGAAAGTCAGAGCCACGAACAACCAACAACGAACAATTTAGGTCCCATGAGAATTGCGCCATCTACGAAAAATGCTACAGAGGTAGATCTTGATGTACATTATAGTTTTTAAGAACTCGTGCAGAAATGTTGTTACCTAGAAAAAAAACCGAGTTTATTTGTTTCTCTGGAACTATCAGAGGAAAAATATGTGGTAAGTTGTTAGTAATTTATAGTTGGGAAATGTATCGTTTAACAGAAAGAAATGCACTCTAAAGATAAGAAAAAAAATGAATGAATGACTGAATTGACGACGCGCATTGTATAATCCCAAGCTTTCCTATGTAGTGAACAAATCATTAAGCCATACGGAATAAGCCCGATGAAGCCCCATTCACTCTGTGCATATTGATTATTTCTTGAAAATAAATCCGGTAAGAGGTCTCATTTCCCTACGGTGGCGTAAACTTGCAGTTGACGGGGAAAAGGGCCCACGCGAAATTTGCCTACTCCTTAAGACCCCACCCAAATGAGTCAGGAAAAAATTAATAAATTGATAGTAATAACATTATAGCATCAATATTTACTTTTTCCTGGTAGCTTGGCCAGCGTACAGAGGTGATAAAAAAAAAATCAGGCTCTTGGCAGGACTCAACCCATCACTATCCACTCCGCATTACTTTAATAGCGCGCTTGCTAACAGAGCTGACCAGGTGACACATGTAAGAACTGAAGAAGTGGTGGAGGACGATAGATCACTCATAGGATAGATAGTTGATCTATCTGTCAAATATCATTTTGTCAACGTGTTTTCAAACTGCGTTTCTAACAAGTACGGTCATTATTGCCATCGATAATCCTATCAGAAGATTGAAATATACCAAATACTTTACTCTCATCATGCTAAATTAATGCATTCATTTTGAATAAATTGCACATTGGCAGGTACTGAAAAGGTACAACATTGCGAAATTCTGCTGGAAGTTGACAGCATTATCATGGCTAAATTTGCCTATCGATGTGGAGAAACCGATTGAAAATTGTAATTTTATAACAAATATACTATCTAAGACTATTCCAGGATAGTTGGGAGAATTGGCCCTCTCCGTGTTAATATTAATCAAATTAAATTGGCTAATGAAACCGCGCGAAAAAATAATCGTTCCATCGTAACCCACGAGTGCTGCATGCGCTCCCAGAAGTTCGAAACCCTTAAAAATTGGGCCATTTATAACGGCTATATGCGCGTCGTTGGCGTTCCTACTGTAATTGTCGATGGTAACCACATTAATTTGGAGAGGATTTGTTGAGATCAAAAACTAAAAACCTGTATGTAACCGGCTGAAATGCTCAACCTTGTTTAAGAGACAGTCTGGCACGATTTTGAAAAAATAGTGCGCCCTCAAGATGTTTCAAATCGCTAATTTTTGCACTGGTTTAAAGCTTTTATATAAAGCCCCTCGCCCGAATGATGACAGACCAAATCAGCTTCTTATGGGTAAACCAACGATTTTTTGTAATTTAACGTCGCCGGCGACGGTTAATTCGGCAGACGACAAAAATGGCGATTACACAAGACAATGCACGCCGTATGCAATGTTTCCCACGCATGCTCACTGTTTGACCGGTTTATACGCTTTGTGGTTTTAATATCGGTGAGTACGAGACAAACATATTCATGTAATATAACACATGATTGTTGATTAAGGTTATGGCAAACTTAAAAGTTTGGCCTACCGATTACCTGGATGTCTTTATCCTCAAATCATGGCCACTCTGTTTTGGGGTATGTTATTTTTATGTTTAAGATATATCTCTGTTCGTTCGCAATGGCCTAGACTATCATTTTAGACCCATTGAAGAAATTTTCATATTTTGTGAAATGTGCCAGTGCCCGCTTTAACAGAATCAAAGCGTAACCACCTTTTACAATGAACTTTTTTGTATCGAATTGTATCGAATATATCTGGGACACGCTCTCTTTCCTTGTGTGGGTCATCAAAGAACGTGATAAGTGTCATGAACTGTCGATAACTGGGTGAATAGGGAGCGACTAGGCCACCTAAATATTGTATTGCTTGTTACGAATGACTGAAAACCGACTGAAAGCTGACATCATGGCGTAAACATATTTCAGCACATAATGAAACGACCCTTACTGAAACACTTTCCACCCAGTTTTGAAACCAATTTGGATTTTTACATTCTGTTAAAAACAGTAAAACAGCGAGAGTTCCCGAGGGGAAGTTGGCAGTTATTCGTGGCAATTTCTGGAACAGAAAACAAAGGTGATTTTGACGAGTACCACTGACAGAAATTTACCGTGAAATGTTTTGTGACACAATTCAAAAGGCATTAGTACCAGGATTCAGCATTGACCTTTTTAGTGGAGGATCTAGTACCTAGGTCAATCATCATCGTTTACCCCCTCGTCTACAAAAAGGTGTTGACACCTTTGTATTAAGTATGGACCCTCTATCAACGCTAGGTATAGGTATAACTCTCAAATTGTGGTGTCACTTTTTCAATAGGGGGCACTTTAAGTTACAACAAGGGGTCAAACTTTTAAAATCTCCAATCATGTTTGAAATGTATGCCATATGTCCCGTCTAGTCATACGGGATTCCAAATGTCTAGTTTTGTAACCATCTATGAACCCAATGGTTTTTGGAGTTATAAGGCAAAATGTAACAATGGAAACAGGTCAATTTCTATGTTCTACCGGGGTTCAAATCGGAAGTTGCTCCATTTTGTTGAGAATGATAGAAGTTTGTTCATCTAGCTTACTGAGTCAAAATAAGGAATTAGTATTGTACCATCTGAAATCATAGTTACCACGTAAGGGACAAATTAGGGCATAGCGTCACCTCTGACCCAAGTTTGTGTTGAACCTTCTTTGACCCTATCTCGTAATCATTTAAATAATACAAACGTATACCTTTTAGGAGTCCTCTTACCGCAGCAATAACTGGTCAAGATTTATATAAATCAGATTACAGTTAAATGTTGACCCCTGTACATTTTTTTTTTTTTTTTTTTTTACAATTTTATTAGCCATTTTACCTTATACCCAAAACCAATGGTCCCGAGGTGGTACAGAACATCATTCTTTTGAATCCTTATGATTAGATGGCAATATGGCATACATGTGACAACCTGAATTGGGGCATTTTAAAAGTCTTAGACACCCGTGAAACTTAAATTGGGCCCCTATTGAAAAAGTGATACCACATTTGAAGTACTCCTACCATGCATGATGTAGGGGTCGGAATACTAACTCCAAAGGTTCAGACCGTTTTCTGTAGTAGGAGGTAAACTACCCTCCTGTAACTCGGCCCCTATGAGATTCTGCTCCTGCTCTATTTAGGCTTGTGTAAGATTTGATCTGGTACAGGGGTCCGGAAAGTGTGTATCTGTGTCACAGACTACGAAAAATTTATCTAAATATTTACTGGCGCGAGAGATTAACGTATCAGTCCGTCATAGCGTACACTCAAAATGACTAATCTCGATATCTAACCGGGTTCTCATAGGAATTTTTGCATGTCAGAGGTCCTTACTATGTTTTGTTTTTTTAAACTATGTAGCCGTAATTGGTCTGAACCTATAGAAACCTTGCCGAGAAAATTGTACGTTTTTTGTCGAGTACTTCGGTGCTCGCAACGACGGAAAAGTGAACACGCATCGCTACGGCCTTGCAATAACAACCTTTTCCCCCCAATTGCCTTCGTATTATTCCAGTCTTGAGAATTTTCAAACCAAACGCTGGGATTAAATTTAACTTTTCAAGTTCAATTTTAGAAACAGGCTATACTTACTTACCGTATACCGCCGGTTATTGATCTAGCAAGGTGAAAGATGGATTAGCCGGGATTAGCCATACAATGCAATGGTCTGTGAGCTGATGCAGCCTGGCTTTTCGAAGTTTGGTAAATGACTGGCAAGTAATGTCACAGCCTTTTTTCCCGAATTGCCACGAACTGCCACCTGCCCCCTCTGGAACTGTTTCCTTGTTTTTTTTAATCACTGTTTTTTTACAGAATGTAAAGATCCAAATTGTTCTTCAAACTTGTGGAAGTGATTTCAGTAAGGGGTATTTTTCATTATGCTGAATTTTTTTATTCCATTTGCGCTTTAATCTCTTAATGATTGGACCAAACTGTCACATATTTTTCCTGACCACCCAGACGAAGGTTTGAACGTACCAGATGTTCTAGATATTCCTTAGTGGCGTAAAAGAACTTTGGTGAGTATAATAATGTCTTATTTCGTATCATTTTCTTTTGTTCTTGAATGCTCAGGTGTATGGTTCAAGTCTGGTGTTTGGATTTATTTCCATGCAGTTGCCTTGAATTTTCTTCGTGAGAAAATGGCGCGTTTTTTAATTAGTGGTCCCTTAATCTGATCCGTCATCGTGACATCGATTTCTATTGTAATGGGATTGGTTCAAGCATACAACCTCTCAAACAACGAATCGTCGACATAGTACCACCACTTTATGAACTGACGGAATAAAAAAACCTACTATAACTGTTAAATGTTCTCATTCATGTATTTATGTTTTTCTGTTTCCATTATTCTCTAGTAACTTAATTACATTGACAATACTTCCTTCGTATGAGATCCAACCTGGTCGAAATTCCATTTTAACATTTACCCCGTCGGGATTTAAATTGTACTATTCCTCACTGGATCGGCTATCTGGGTGACTTGGTGGTCTTTAATCAAGTTTTGGGGTTTGCAATTTACATTAACATTTCTGTTATTATTGTATATTCCTCCTCCTCTGAAATAATGGCAATTCCATGGGCGCTAGAGCATGCGCACGGATGGACCTGTTTAAGAAAAAGCCGATTTATTTATTTTTGAACTTTCTTTGGAATTTTATTAAATAAGATCATACTTCTGCTGTATTCAGAAATATTCCAAAATAGTTTTTGTAGTCTTTATATTCCATAAGAAAAGAAAATCCAAACGAAATCCAAAAAAAGGGCAATTTGGAAAAGTAATAGCCTTATTGGCACTCTTCCCTGTCTATGGAAGTTGAACTTCATAGATTGAGAACGATCGAGATAACGATAGGTTTTTAGTATTATAAACACACATTTTGTAATGTAATATCATCATTCCTGTACATACTCTTTGGACCTACACATGTATACACTGCAGACCTTCTTCCGTAACCACTTCGAGCAGTCATGGCCACTCTCTTCATTCCATAACCAAAAAAACTCATTTGAGTACGCTATTGGCAAGCCATGTACATTTGACATTGGGGGGGATGAAGTTGATGAAAATTTTATGCAATGAAAACAACTGGTTTTTGCTGAAGGGTCTATCTAGCACTGTGCCCGCCCGCTAAAACATTGCCAGTTGAACTAAATCCTTCAAATGTATTGTAATTTAAAAAAATGCGCGCGTAGGTGGACAATTTACCATTTAAAACCTAGTATGGTTACAATATGAGGTTCTTTTTGATCAAAACACTGAACGGCTCAACTGGGGGGGGGTGTCGTATGACCAGACCCCCTCATCACAATATTGGAGGTGATATAATATACCCCATCCCCAGGGATTTACGCCAATGTTTGCAGCTCTTTATGGACCCCTTCCTCCTTTCTTATGAGATGGAAGAGAACATGCCTCTAAGAGCCGAACAAACTTCTTCGCTAACAATTCTTCTTAATTCTTCTCTAACTGAATGGTTCGTCTATTTTTGATACAGCTTGGGAGATCGGAAAGTCTCGGCACTGTGTGTTCTGACGTTCGAGAGACTTCTTATACCGTCAGGTGGGGTTAAAATTATATGCGCATGATAATGGAAAATTAAGGATCGGCAGAGTCTTGAAAAGTGCTCAGTTTTCGATTAATCCCCTCCCCTCGGTAACCAGACAAACCCCCACCACCGTTTATTTGAAGGCTAATATATGAGATTTAGAAAATGATGGTTGTGGTTGAAATAATCTTTGTGGCCAGGTATGCTTACTAACCGGAAAATGCATTTGGGCTGCAAATTAACCTAAATAGACTTATTTTTCAATTTTTTAAAAGTAAAATAATTGTTTTTTGAATTTTTGGTTTTTTATCTATTTTGTTATTGATTAGTTTATATACATTGCATTAGTTCAGGTACTATTCTTGAGGTGAACATGGGATCAAAGGATTTTTTTTTAGAAAAAGGTGATTTGGCGTAAAATTCTAGACCTTCCTGTTATGACGTCCCTATACGTCAAAGGTCAGAGATCCCTTTCACACAATATGAGCCTTGTGCACAGTGATCTAATTTAAAGATAATATACAGATTTTAATGATTTGTAATTGAGTTGGTTCAAGAATTTGGTATGTCCAAAAACCAAATTTACATTATCTCAAAATTCTACTATCCGGTTATCTATATGTCCACAGAATAGCCACTAATGTTGTCCCCCCACAAAGCGTGGCAGTTCAACGATGATATGTCCTCACAGCGAGAATTTCAAAATGACACAGCATGCAAGTGACCTTAAAATCCTCAGGTTAATTCCATGGACTCCTCAGTCCTGACGGTAACTTTTGTCCACAAGTTCAAGACGACAAGGATAAAAAGGTAAGTCCCTCGACACACTAATATTCCATAGTATATCGGTCCAAGATATAATCACGATATCTATCTTTCCACCTTTTGATCCAGCACTTTTGGCTTCAAAGACGACGGTAGAATATTATAGCCACTCTGCCAACGTGAATTGAAATCATACTAATCCTGGTACACTATGTGAAGAATAAACATCTCATTTGTAGATAAGAACTACCTATAACTAATACTGATATCGCCCTATTACAACTGCTGCCTGGCCCCGATACTTTATTAAAACTCGATTTATTGAATAAAAATGATCCAAGCCTTAAAATAGATAATTACCACAGCATCATGCATAAACAAACTTTGCACTGTCAATCAGATTTCACAAAAATTCACATCTAAATTGCTCATTTTCATATTTATAACGTTTCACTCATTTGGAGAATCCCCAGATCATGCATTGTTTTGATCTCAAAGCATAAACAAGTTGACTCAGTTTCTAATTTACAATCTTGTGGGAAATATCCCCCTTTCCCCTATTGTGGAATTCTAAATCTAGTTGTAAACAGGTGTGATCTCAATGTAGCCTTGGCGATGCCCCCTCTCTCCTTTTTTTTGAGTCTTCCCCAAGACACATACGCTTCGGTGCCTTGTGCTTTATTAAATTCTAGAGGCCCCGGCCATAGAATAGACAACAACAAATAATTAGCGTAATGGTCGCCTGAGACTTTCTTATACAAAAATCAACGATACAAATATTTGGCTAAGTTAGGTGCGATATTATATTTGACAAAAGAGAATACAATTTAAGTGACGGGTTGGCGTCGCCATTATTGTGATGGGATGAGGCTTTTCTCTTGGGGCACTTAAACAGGACAAACAGACAAAAGTGAAATGCATCCTCGAGCTCCTCTAAATCACACAACGTGGCAAATTCCATTCGATTGGCTTTGACCAGGCCTTTATAATTTAAATATGTGTGTGAACATGCTCCTACTAAGTGGTGATGCAACGTCTGTTTAAATAGACCTGACATTTTTAATGTATTCTTCCATATCATACCGTTTTGTGTATTGAGATAAAAGTCACGATTGTGTGTATCTTTTTCAATTTCATTCTTGACAATAATATCTTTGCAGAGTCGTTGTTCAAAATCTGAGAAATTGGATTTTGATTCTCAACCCTTGGTTTCTCCAACAAAACCGAAACCCTAGAAATTCAAAATCTGCGAATCTTGGTACCCAGTTACGATCAACAACCATTTTCATCTAATCTTTTAAATAGTTGTACATTCAGTGGAATACTGTTCGTCATTCATTTGAAGTCTTTTAAGCCAATAGATATCATCTTCTTAAAACCTTATCTGAAGAGGGAATCGACCCAGTTCAGTCCTCGTACTATTGTTAATGGCAGAATAGGGAATCCCTAAAACATTTTTGCAATTTTTGTTTGATAGATTCATACCTCTGCATCATAGTTGACCCCAAAACTTCAGAGCCGTAGAGTAAAATGGGAAATACCAAAGTGTCAAATAAATACAATTTGAGGGTCAGTATCTAGATTAAGGATAGTTGAGTGATTGTCTTGTAATTTTGAAAAGACCTTTACTATCTTGGTTTGCAAGGTTTAATTGTTACAGAGCATGATCCTCTTGAGCTTATTTAACACCCAACTAACTATATCTGGAACAACTTCAATTTTGTTGGTTTTATAATACCACATTTTCATTCGCTTACAACATCCACCATTGCGGAAAACCATAGCTTTTGTTAGTCAAGATTTACTCCAATCCTCACATATCACAATAGTCCGCTTCAAAGCCTTTAACATATCTTTCTGAAGTTCATATGGGGGTATAGCAAGCAAAACTATCATCAGCATACATTTAGGCATGGATATCAATGTCGTCTGTTTGAATACCACGGATTTTTTCTCGGTTAAGAGTGGTCGACTAACCCATTTATAAAACAATGCAAAAATTGAGGAGAGAACCTTGCCAATCTTGTCTTAGACCAAATTTACAATAAAAGAACTTCTGTACATCGCTTACGCACGTTCGTACCAATATGATATTCCTTCATAGATATTGTTTGGGAGAGTTTTCAAGAAATGACACATCATACCAGTGTTTGTTTTAAAAACGTAAACCAAGTTGTGTACGTCTAATAAGGTCAAAAAGCTTTATACGGAATCAACAAATACACGTCATACTCGACCACGCGCTTTTTCGTAAAGCTTTGAATAATTGTTTACATGTAAAAATAATGATCAGTGGTACTATAGCCTTTTCTGAACCCTGCCTGCATTTCACGTTTATGACATGAACTCGTTCGCGCCAATCATGAGTCGAATGTTTAGGATAATGTAAAACAGCTGCGTGAAAATTTGAAGAAGGGAAATAGCGCGGTAATTATTAGGATCCTTCAAAGAGCCTTTTTTATGAAATGGGACATATGATGCCCTTTTTCCCACACATCGGGAATCGTGCATTGACAAGATAAGGTCAAAATCTTTGGTGATAAAAGAACCAAAATACATACTGCAAATTTGAACATGTTCGCCTGGTATAAATACCATCAATACCTCTGCACTTTGCCATTTTTTTCAAGTGATAATTGGCATTTGCAGAACCTCATCAGTTGTTATGGTGTTATTTAAAGTGCTTCCATCGTTTGTCCGCTCACTTTCGCAACACACTTAACAATATTTTATTTCGCCACTTGAATTTCCACAGAGAACATATTTAAAATAGGTACCACTCTGTAGTATTAATAGCTGCGCTGACAGAACTCTTAGTTGAACCTAGCAAAGACGTTCACAAAAATATCTTGTTTGGAGTTTGAGAGGCATTTTTTTAATGTCTTACCTTGATCTTGAATGTCTTTACTCTTTTTAACGCTTACATGTTGACTTATACACACGTTTCTTTAATAAATATGGTCAAGATCATTTTTGGAATCTGTGACGAAATTTCCCTTAATGCAACCATTTCTATCAAGGTTCCATCCTTTTACACTCATCATCATACCATGTTTGGAATTCGATTCACCATCTTTCCCTTAGTACTACTATGTTTACATTTCATTGCCTTACCAGCTACATAAAAGACGTCACAAAGTTTGTTCACAACATTCATTTACAACATTGTCATAATTGACACGATTAGATAATCGAAGTCAATGTTTGCCACTGTGCGAAAAAGGAATCTTTATATAGACCTTTGCATTCCATACGTACTTAACTGGATAAAAGTTAACAGGAGCTATTGATTTTCAATCAACATTAGTTGTATCGGCATATGCTCGGATTCTGAGTTTAAGTCCCCCCACCGTAAAAGATTTATTGTACATGGATTGAACAGACGATATGCATAATCTAACACAACTTCTTTAAAAAAACCTATATGTGAAATAAAAAAAGTACAATGACCTTCTTCATCATCACATGTTTCTACCATTCAAAACATCGCATCCCGTAGTCTTGCCAAAATCTAACAGATTTTTCCCAAATTGTTTACTTTATCTTTAGATTTTTCTAGCACACATCAAATCATATCATGGTTTGTCCAGTACATGAACAAACATATTGTGTATCATTTTCAATAAAATCACTTTCTGTACCTATATGCGGGCATTCAGATCGCCCATGATAATCATTTTGGATCATTGAAGTCACCTTTACATTTACATGACATTTAACCTGGGACACGGGTCATATGATATCATATGTAAACAGATTCTTTTCGGGAGGACATGTAATGAAAAACCACAAGAGTGCTTTTTTTTGTTTACATTGAAAATTACCATCAAGTAAAAGAAAAATCATATCATAACATTCATTATACACACGTTGACGCCCTTACATCAAATTCATTTTTTATCAGAACAGTAACACCGCCCCCAGAAGGTCTACCTTTTTGTGTGGGATTTTGGTCTGAAATAAGAGAATATCTTGAAACCTAGGAATATATTAATGTAATCGGAATCATTTTGTTAACCAGTTGCCACACAAGCCAATTATATCACCTGTATGAACAAAGTGAACAACTTAGTCATATATCACTTGGATTTCTAAACCATTTCAACATCCTAGAAGTTATAGAAAGTTTTTTAGGAGTCTGCTTCGGCCTAACCTCTAGCTTTCTGGGGTGCGCTCCCATGCTCTTTTCAACGGTCGTGCAGCATTTTGATCATTTTCACACTGTCCTCAAGGAGTCGGCCTGTGGATCATCGGGAAACAACTATTCTGCCTTTAAATAACACCTCTTTATATACTGGTTTTCTTCTCCTCTTGAGTTTCAGAGTCTCGCGTTGCCTGCGGGTGAGATCGGAGCGGTCTTATCTGCGCTTCTGAGCTCAAACAAAGAATAAGAAAACAGAAAAGGATAGGAGGACGCCAAAAGAATGAATAACAGGAGTAAAACGAATCTCTTTTTATCATAACCAAAGTACTTTTTCCCGTTCAGAAATCTTTCTCACATAAAATTGAGAAAATAATATTTTCAATATTGATGCGCTATTTTTTTTTAAAGTTGATATTTGGGACCGAAATCTAGACTTGAATTGGGAGAAACCTGCCGTATCTAACAATGACAACCAAATTTGACAGTGCCCGAAGTTTGCCCAGTGTTTTTCAATGGGATTTTACATAGAGAAATCACGGAGAGAGGTACCGACATGTCTACACAACCCAAGATACTCACAACACTTTAATTTGGGTGGCCAATGGATAGCTATCGTCATCTTCTTTCTATGGCTAAAATGAAGTACCACATGCCAAGATTACGTCGAATGACGTTACAGAGTTCACATGTCCACAGTACCCAGTGTAAATGTTCCTCCCGATTCCAACTCCACAAAATGTCATTTTTTAAATTCGGTCCCTTTAATAATTACATTTAATTTTCAGGGAGAAGATTAACCGGTTGGTGGTTATATTTTTAAATTATTTTGTAACAGGTTAAACAGCCTAACTTTTCAAGAAAATGTACCTTTGTCCAGGGGGCGGGGGGGGGGGAATTATTTATTTTGACCCGTCTAATGTTCACACATACTAGAAAAGGGCTGTTTCTATGGGCCCGTTGTCCACCGACCGGGTGTGGAAAGTAAAGTGTTCAATAACAAAATAAAGTTGCTACAACCATCAATCATGCAATATTTTAAGTATAAGTTTATTTCAATATTCACGTAATGAAATATACCAAATAATGTAAAATGCATAGAACCATTTGTAGTGCTGGTAGCGATCATATTGCTTTCGTCGTCATATCTCTAATCCGCCCACCGTAAAACATATGGGCATTAGACACCGCACACATGTCCCCTTCCAAAAATAAGACCATTTAAAAATGATAGTATTTCGGGGGGGGGGGGTAAGACCGACCTGTCATTTGGGCTTGGGATTTCCATACGGTAATTTGGGGGAACTGTTACTCCATGTTTCTATGGCAATCTCTGTCTTTCAGTTACATTACAAAATATCCTCTCAATAAGAAACCTTAGTTTCCATACATCTTAGTTTTTATCATGATAACTAAGACTAAATAAAACTGGAAGAAATATTGGCCTTTCAAATCCGTCAGGGTTGAGGGATACCCCGCTGCAAAATTTGTAATTTCCAATAACGGGTCATTTAGATTTAAATCTTCGTGATCAGTCTAGCCTTTAATTCACTCGGTGTGTCACCGTTCGATATGCTAGCGCCCTCCTACCTTTGAGTCTTTGAAAAAACACTACATTTGGGTTACCGGGATGTTGATGACGTATTTAATTCGCTGGTATGTTAGGTGGCATGTCCTCCACACTGGCTTACTTTCAGAGATCTCGAGAGGGCTCACTCTAAATTTCAAACAAATCATGTTTTTTCTCTCTTTTTTGCTATAACAAAATTCTTATCCATATAATGATTGTTAAATAACTACGCATCAAATTGAGTCCCTCATATAGAATCATCCTTTTTTTTTTTAATACTTCCGATCCCGATTTTTTGTTATACAGTATCCATGAACACTGCTATTTGTGCCTAATGTGTAATGCAATCAAAACGGAAAATTCGATCATCTCGACCTGACTATCTTCAATTCTAGATGACTACTACACAACTAATACTTTTGAAATTACTTCTTCTTCTTATCGTGGCCAACCGTGGTTCTCAATATGATCCGCATAGATGGGTACACCACGTCTGGCGCATTTCAACTGAATTCCCGCAAGTCCTTATTGTGTATTGTTTGCCTCCGCAGCAGACAGAAGGTGTTCCATGTCTGTGGTGCTGTGTCCACAACCACAGTATTCCCGATCTGGCTTCCAGATAGCCCCACTTTCTGTCAAGGAAACTAGATCGGCCAGTTCTGTTCTCATCTATTGAGCTCGCCATTCAGCCATGAGGAGTCAGCTCCAGGTGGAAGATTGCTCACCAGGTTTCAATACGATAGATGTTACTGGTTGATGGCAGTCTTTCTTTCCACAAGGGACTCTCTTGACCTTCTTAGAGACTGTTTCAAGAGGTTGGACTTTGCTCTAGAAACTCTATCGGATTTTAGTCGATTGGCAGCAGTATCTGCCAGACATAGGGTTTGCTTCACATTAGATACTTTGGCCCTACGCTCGTGCATGCTCGCTACACTACGACGGAATCTGTATGGAGTAATTCCTGCCAGGATGTACAAGTTTCCGTTGGTGTTGGACGGGTGCATCCTGTGATGAGCCGGCAGGAGCATTTAACGCTGAATCAAGCTTGTTGGCATGGATTGATCTTCCCATACAGGGCAAAGCATACTCTGCACATGGTAGCACTGGTCAAGTGCGGTCGATCTCAGGGTATGTGGCGAGCACTCTCCTCTTGTGCTCAGTGGAGGTTTGTTCAGATGTTTTGCGTGAACATACTTTATACTCTTCGTCCTTCTGCGAGTGGGTCTAATAAGAGAGAGCCCGGTCCAAGGTAACTCCTAGTAACAGGGTTACCAACATTGCTCCAGGGGAGTTCCAGACCAGCAATACCTTTAAAGCTTGACGTTTGGCTTCATCACGTCTTGCGTATATGAAATCACACCCCTTTTCTTAGATGAATTTGCACGTAGATGGTTTCCTCATAATAAGGAGAAAGTTCATCCAAAGCTTTGGAGAGTCTCTCTTCAACAAACTGTGAAGTCGGCATCTTGACGCTAATTCCCAGATCGTCTGCATAAATAAAACGACAGGTTCCTGTAAGCACTCCCTAGTTTTGGTCGTTGGTAATATGTTTGAACAGAGCGGTGCAAAATCACATTCCTCCCTTGTGGTAATCCATTGTTGAGTCCACGCCATCGGCTCTTCTTCTTCGCTCCGAGCTGAACAAGACATACCTGTTTGCCTGCCAGCAATCCTCGATAAGCTCAGTCAACGCGGGTTCCTTGGTAATTTCCAGATATTATGGAGTCAGGCATCGTGATTAACATGTCAGTGAACCTTCTTGATAGGTCGACGAACACCGCTCCGGTTACCATAACCCTCTCGAACCATCCTCAATTTGTTGAGTTTAGGTTGAGTACTTGGCTTTGTTGTCGATTTGCCTGGTCGGAAACATGCTTGTTCTGGTATGATGTGTCGTCTATCACAGGTGCGATAGCGATTGAGTCAGGAGCCGTTCAAAGAGCCTTTGTAGGTATGTGCTACGGAGTGATATAGGGCTGTAGCTCTTGGGATTGGATGGATCTGTCCCATGCTTTAGGAGTGCCTAACATGGGCTTTCTCCAGATCTTTGGAACCTGTGGGAATAAGGCAGCATGTGTAAAGGTCTCACGACCATTCCTTTGCTACCTGGGCCAATATTTTTTAGATTGCTCAGTAAGAGATGTTGTCAAGGCTACTGCTTTTTTCCTGGTTGAGTTGAGCATAATCCCCTAGAAGCCGGACAAGATTCCGAATTCATCCATGTTGAATGTGGCGAGGAAACCAGGTCACCATATACCTCTTTGTCAAGTTTGTTTTCTTGGGTTTTTTTGCAGGCACTTGCCATTTAACCGCAGGTTTGTGGTCAACTTGGTTGGGTGTACATTGTGGCTGCTGTGGAGGTTCTGTTGTATCCCCTCGGAGCTTTCGTATGGTAGACCATGCTTTTCTTCTGTTATGGGTCATATCGTGGATTCATTAAATTATGTCAGGTTTTGATCTTTCCTGGGAGATTCTCTCCGAAACTTCCTAACATCCATTTAGCAGTTGTTTCCGCCGAAAAAGGAATCAGCTTCAAACATGTAATATACTCTTGATATTCTCTATCTCTAGCACATCCTTGAAAGGCCTGTATATCTTCCTTCTACGCTCTGTGTATGATCTCCGTAGCGTCTTGTTCACTATTTGGGCAAAATTTGTCATAGTTATGGGGTTTTGGAGCAATTCTCTTCACATTCTGGTCCAGGTCAGCAGTGAATCCTTGCCAGTCACTGCCTTGTCCTGTAGTTAAAGCGGCGCTTAAAAGGCACGTTTTGGTCTTAAACTGCAGCGTTGACTTGGATCCCGATTGGTCGATGTTGAACTAGTGGAACAGGATCCAGAACATTCTTGCTACAAAGGTTAGAAATGTTTTGCTAACAATAGCAGATCAGGGTTGTAACCTCTCTTCCACCGGCACTATAAAATAATGCCGGCAAGCTTTCGCGTCGTGAAGGAGACGTAGATGTTGACTGTCTATCCATTCTTCACGCCTTGTCGATCCTTTGTAGTTTTCCATTGTAGCCCCCTTTTGGTAACTATGGCTTTTGAATGTCGCCAATTAAGAAGTGAGGTTTGGTGGAATTTCCCAGGGTTGAGTTGACGGGTGCTCGAAGTCTACTGATGGCGGTTTGTAGACAATTTGTAACTATGACAGAGCTATGCTCAATGGTGAGGACTTCGATTTTGGTACATCCGACATTGAAGGTTGCTATCTACTTCGGCGGTGTCCTGTTCTCCACAATATAGCACTTCCTATTGTCGATGTGGTCTCTCGGTGGCAAGGCCATTCCTGGTATGGTTGGGCGGTGGTTATTGATCCCTCTGTGTTTGCCTGAAGACATAGGACATCGCACTTGGAGATTGTTAACAATCACAAATGATGGTACTTTTTGCATTGGAAAAACCCCCACATTTCAGATTACCCTATAGTAAAGGCAGACCTTAGGAGGCCTGCGCCCTTAGGTCTAGTCTGATCAATGGGTATACTTAAATGATTTTAATGGAAAACAGTGTTTGATTTGTAGAGATTTGTTAGCTGTTACAACTGTTCGAAACATTACTGAATCACCTTTAAATATATGCAAATTTGGACCTTCTCGAACACGTGTTAACCCATATTGTTTATTGAACATATGTTTTTCTGGAAATAGAGCCGTTGTCCAATCGAGATCTTTTGTTTCTAATTTGAAACATGTTTTGCCCTATTCTAGTTATTTTTGTGGGACTACTCAATTTTAATTGAGTTTGTTGGACTACATTATTTGTGATGGTGACTGTTTAAGAAACATGTGAAAACGCTCGTCGACTTTCCACGATTAAGGGATAACCGCCATTAATACAATCTTGTAACACGATTTTCTATTTTAAGTACGATTGCCTTTCTGCTACTTGATGTGTCTACCTCTGTGTCCTGCCCCCTCTCGCTCGAGTACGCGTCAATTACGAACCAGTCCCGCTTGGTTCTCAGAAAGTAGCTCATGAAATGTGTATTTTAACATCACCTTCCTCTATTTGTCTGTTCCCCATCTCTGCTAACGTAATTCCAGGCTATGTGTTTTTTTTATTGTAGCTGACATTGTACCTCTAGCAGTACACTGTAACGGTAGGTATTGGCGAATCAGAGACGCTTTATGTACAACGTCAGTGGCACATCCCAACTCCGCCTGGAGGCATAACTTTATAGACCAGATATTCCGGACTGGAATGGAGAACCAGGGAGTATATCGAAAATGCGAGGAAAGCCGACGAAGGCATATATGAATGCTACCTATATGGACACTATGACCATGGCGAGCATGCAATTATGAGGCTCATTGTAAGAGGTATGTGAGAGCTTGAGGGTTGACAATACGAAACCAAATCAGGCGATTTTTTTAAATCAGGTGTAAGAAGAGAAAAAAATCAAAAACCAATCAACCACCAACCCACACAAACACACACCACATCACCCTCCTCAAATTCAGATTCATTGTATCAGAAAAGCTCATATTTTTTTCCTCACAATATTAACCTGAAATGTCCATCATGCATGGCCAAACAACTGAAGAGAACAGAATATCACCCATGTATTCTTATGAGGCCATTGTGTTTTAAAAAACCCCCACCGGTGGTAAAACGAGAAAAGTAATTTAAAACCCCAACGTTGTGTAAACCCGCTGGTGTCTCAAAACACCAAAACATGTGCAAAACCGATTGAGGTGTCTAAACCAAACGACGGGGGCGTGTAACCCCACAAAGGTGTCCTAAAACCCAAACCTTGTGTAAGCCTACAAATGTGTCTAAACATCCAAACGGTATTTAAACCCCACAAGGTGTCTAAAAACCAAAACCTTTGTGGGGTTTATCTCTCTCGGTTTTTACATATCGTTTTGGGTTTTAGGCAACTTTTCTCGGTTATACACAGCCGTGTTGAGTTTTGAAATCAATCTCGGTTTTACACACTTTTTTTGGTTTTAATACCTTTCTCGGTTTTTACACACCGTTTGGGGTTTAACCACAGTGGCCCATAGAACAGTATGTATATCATTATGTAGTCATCAACCAATTGTGGTGCCCCTTTTTCAACTTACAGCAATTTCTCTTTCTCTTGTAACACCTTTTTGACACCAATGGCCCGCCCATAGTTAAAACATTTGTGTCTTCTGCAAACGTGAGAGTTTTATGTGTCACGCCACGCGTCCTTTTAGATACCATGACAAAAATGTTCCTCTTACGCTTGCTTATACTTCCCTAATATTTTTATATGCCCAGACTTCGATTTTGGCCTACACTCAACACAGACAACATCGTAAACTGTTGCACAGCCCTGTTTTCACACGATCCCCGGGGGGTGGTTGGCACTTGTAGTCCAAAGTGGGATACCATCCTTGTTGTCTCCCAAAACGTACCCTAACGCAGTATGTTTACAAGAAAACCTCCTCAACAGTACTTTGGTTGATTTTGCTACTCTACCCAAGCTATTGGTTTAATTACACCCTAAACAAGTAAATTTGCGTGACGGTTTATAATGCTGCACCCTAAGAATTTTTATACCTCAACTGTATATTCATAGTAGGGGGTCATTTTGGAACCCATTTTTTTATGTTCGTCGCAGCTATTTTGAAGGCTATAAATTATTTTTGCCAAATAAATGCTTAAATATGTGCTTAAATTTCACAGGAAGTCTAATTTTTGGGGAGGGTTTCTCAGGATTCTGTTTGGGTACCCCTGCCGTTCCGGGGTTCCGAAAATGGGACCAATGTTCAGTGAAAATAATATACTCTAAACCAGTTAAATTATACCCCTTGTGGGACATGTTCAAAATACACCCTCAGGTATATATTTTGCCCTGATCTGTGAGGTACTTTCTCCTATTTGTGTATCATTGAACGTCAACCATTCATCCTGAGTCCCACTAGCGGGACTACAACTTGTTTTGTAATTGGATACCCCTCAAAGGCAAGTCGCCGCATTGCCATTAGTCACCCGTTTTTTGGGAAACGAGGGATGGGTACCCGACCAAAATCCAAGAACCCCCGGGTCTAATTAGACGAATACTTATAATAGGGACAAACCTTGAGACCGACTTACCTTAGTTTAAAGTCATGTGATATGGGTATTACTTAAGAAATGATGTTAATGGAAAACAGTGTTTGGAGTTGGAGAGTTTGTTCGCTGGACATGGTCGAAATACTGAAGCAGCTTAAAGATATGCAAATTGGACCTTCTCGAACGTGTACACCAATTGTTATTGAACATATGTTGTTGGAAATAGGACGTGTCAATCGAGACTCTTGCTTTCGAATTTGAAAACATGTTTGCCTCTATTCTAGGTTATTGTGGGGACTCAAAATTGTAGTTGAGTTTGTTGCCTACATGATTGGTTGTATGGCTGAATTTTTAAGAACAATGTGAAGAAAACGCTCTTCGAAAATTTCCACAGATTAAGGGATAACGAATAAAGAAAATACGGTACACGCTTTTCTATTAGATTTGACTTTTATGAATTAGGTCTACCTCTGTGTCTGCTCGAGTACGTCAATTAAGAACCAGCACGCTTGTTCTCAGAAAGTAAGCTTGAAAAGGGGTAATTTTAAATAAATTCCTCTATTTGATAGTTCCCACAATCTCTTGCTAACCGTAATCTGCTATGTTTTTTTTTATTGTAGTTGGCTTGACCTCTGCAGTACACTGATAAACGGTAGGTATTGGCGAAAATTTTTTCCCCAGAGAAGACGCTTTAGACAAAGTCAAGTGGAACCATCCCAACTCCGATGGAGCATTAACTTTAGTATAACAGCTATTACGGACTGGGACTGGTTATGTGAAACAAGTGGGTATATCGCTAAGTGAGGAAAGCTGAGAAGGGGCATATATGAAATGCACCTATCGGACACTATGACCATGCAGAGGCATGCTATTATGAGCTCATTGTAAGAGGTATGTGAGAGCTTGAGGGTTGAAAGTAAAGAAAACCAATCAGGGCGATTTTTTTATCAAAGGTGGGTGATTCCCATCGATGGCCTCGTCTCCCGACCACCACACACACACACACCACATAAATCCTCAAAAGTAGATTTATGGATCGCAAAAAAGTCATATTTTTTCTCAATAATATAACTAAATGTCCCTCATGCATGGAAGAACATGAAGAAGAACAGAAATATCACCCAATGTATTCTAGGGCCATTGTGTTTCAAACCCCCAAACGTGTGTAAACATTAGAAAAGTATTAAACCCAAACGGTTGTTGTAATCAAACCGCTGAGGTGTCTAAAACCCAAACAGTGTGCAAAACCGTTGAGGGGTGTCTTAAAACCACAAAAAAAAACGGCGTGTAAACCCCACAAAGGTGGTCTAAAAAACCCAACCTTGTGTAAAGGCCTACCAATGGTTCTAAATCCAAACGGTATGTAACCCACAAGTGGCTAAAACCAAAAACAGTGTGGGTTTAATCTCTCTCGGTTTTTAATATCGTTTTGGGTTTTAGGCACTTTCTCGGTTATAAACACCCGTTTTGAGTTTTGAAATCAATCTCGGTTTTACACACGTTGTGTTTTAAATACCTTTCTCTGTTTTACACACCGTTTGGGGTTGTTTTAACACAATGGCCATCGAACAGTATTTGTAAATCATGATGTAGTCAACACATTGGGTGCCCCTTTTCAACTTATAGGACACATTTCTTTGCTGACACTTTTTGACCCCAATGGCCGCCATAGTTAAACCATTGTTTCGCAAACGTGAAGTTTTTATGTCACGCGTCTCTGTTAAGAATACACATGACAAAAAATGTTCTCTTAAACGCTTGCGATACTTCCCTAATATTTGGATATGCAAAGTACCTTCTATCTTTGCCCTACAATCACACAAAGACAAACATCGTAACTGTTGGCAAAGGAATCAATGTTTACAGATAGATACCAGGGGGGGGGGGGTGCACTTGTATCCAAAGTGAGATACCAGGCTCGTGTATGGTCTCCCAAAAACGTACCCTAAGCGAATATGATTTACAAGGAAAAACATCCTCAACAAGTAATTTGGGTGATTTTGCTACTCTTAACAAGCTATTGGTTTTTAATTTTCTACCCTAAACAAGTAATTTGCGTGACGGTTTATAAATGCTTCACCCTAAAGCATTATTTATCATACCCTAAACGTGTATATTCATAGTAAGGGGGTCCTTTTGGAACCAATTTTTTTTTGTTCGTGCACTATTTTTTAACGGTTATAAGTAGTTTTGCCCAAATAAAGCTTAAATATTTTGCTAAAACTTTTCAAAGGAAGTCTAATTTTGGGGAGGGTTCTCAGGGATTTGTGGGGTACCCAGGCTCGTTCCATGGTTTCCTAAAGGGACCATTTTTCAGTGAAAATAATATACTCTAACATGAAATTATACCCCTTTGGGACATGTTTTCCAATACACACTCTGGTTATAATTTTGCTGATATGTTGGGTTAATTTCTCATTTGGTATCATTGACCGTCACAATACCAATCTGAGTCCCTAGGCGGTAACTACACTTGATTATGGTGAATTATGATACCCTACGGCAGTCCCGCATTTCAGTTGGTATCCCCCCTTTTTTGGGAACGAGGATGGTACCCGAACAAATCCAGAACCCCCCGGGGTCTAATTAAGAACTTATAATAGGGACAAAACCTTGAGAAGACGTAACACTTAAGTTTTAATGGGGATACATGTGGACCTCAAGATTTTGTTTTTCGCGCGTCACGTCTCAACGCTCAAGTATTTTGCTTAAAATGTTAATGTATTGCCTATCACTTGCGTATATTTTGGTGGAAAAATTGAATCCGGCCATTGCGTTTTTTATGCTTATCAGCATAAAAATAAGCAATTGGTGCGCTATTCAAACTTGTTTTGCCTTTTAAATCGTATTGGAGTAATATTTTTTACAATTTTTTTCAGGCATTTCAATGTTTTATATTCTCCTATTTTGAGCAAATGTTATGGAAAAAACTTCTGGAAAGAGGTTTTTCATTATTCCCCCGGGGGAGAATTTTTGTGCTTGTCATCTAAAATCGGGTTTTTGGCCCGCCATTTTGAATCGGTACACCAATTTCCTTTTTATTTCCTGTTATACGGCGGTATTGATATGCCCCATCAAGACAGGATTTGGGTAAGAATTCAAATGCCACGGGTTTCAGAGGGGATCCACCAGAGCCCCACAAACATACCAATGGGAGTGAAAAGACCCGTAACCACTTAAGTGTTAAATCCATATTTGGGCGTAATATTAAGTTTGAAAGTAAAATCTATTTTATTTAAATTTCAAGTCTTTTTTAAAGTTTTGTCCTTAATATCAGTCTTTGGAATTAACGGGTCTTGTCGTATGTTAAAAGATGGTATTCTGAAAATTCATCCATGTCAATGGAGTGAAAACCAGTGACAGAGACAAATCTTAATTCCGTACCGTCTCTGCAGAATGACAGTATATGTGATATCAGTCGTGTATAGTGTAGCTTCCCACCCCAGAAATGAAAGAAACTCTAATTATTAAGGCTATGTTAGGAGACGACCACATCGAGAAATTCGGCCATCGCCGTTGCAAAATACTTGGGATTCGTCAAATGCAAAAAATGATTAAGATCACTGGGGAATCTACCATGTGAAATTAGAAGAAAATCGGAAAGAAAACTTACAAGTAAGTTACAGATTTATATGTTAATTTTTTTACAAGTATTCACCAATGTACACCCTAAAACTTTAACGGGAAAATCACCTTGATTTGGTATTTTGACGATTTTGATACCCTAGACAAAATGTACGCGCGTGCGCGCCTGATTAAAAAACATAATTGCGCGTTTTTGTACCTGAGAATGATATTCACCTGCAATAATACATGTGGCCCTAGGGCACCATGGCCTAGTTGATATCAGATTACCTCAATTAATGTCGAAAGAAAACCAAGATAAGGAAGAGGACAGTCACTCCTCATGTCCTTAAAGATACCATCCACTACAACCATTCTTGATGTGTACAGATACGATTTCTATCCACGTTCCTCAGTCACATATCCGGTCAATAAAATAATAATCTGAGTTGAGGGGATTAAAGAAAAAAAATAGATTTTGTCAACAGAAAATTACACCAAACACAAGCTATAGAGCGCCGTTTATCGTTGGCTTCCAACGCGGGGTCGACTGGACACAATAAGCAGTTGAGATTCGAGCAATACTCACCGTGCAGTACTAGTTAGGATTAAAGCGCAACACACGTAACCATGCTAGATATAACCCACGTACTCGAACAGACGAACACCAATGGTGATTGGGCTAACTTCGAATCCGTGGGATGAAAAAAAAAAAAAAACCCTCATACAAAAAAAATCCCAAACAAAAAAAATCAAAAATCAACCCAATTCTGGCGCAGTTGGCCAATCATAGGACGTTCCATAGAGATTGCTATCAGGAATTGTTGCTTCTATGGTTAACTCCATAGGTTAATATCTGTTGCAGTACCAGTCTTTTAAAAAAAGAAAATGGTGGTTGGACTAAGAGATTCATTATGATATTGGTGTTTCTGGGTGTTTAATAGATGCTTCAATATTCTATATATAAACTAACGGTCAGGATGGATGGACAACATAAAGCTAAAACTAGAGAGATATGGCACTGACTCATTCACTTTATTCATAACTGCATAGCGGCCATCATGGAGAGTGACCTAGGTGCCGATCATTAGTGTTCACCGTCGGGGGGGGGGGGGGGGGGGGGGGGGGCAATACCGTCACCAACATATGTATTACAAAAATCACTCTCGTGACACCTTTCCTTATTTTGAAAAACAATATGCTCTGTACTACTAGTAAAAAAGTTCTAAAAGTTTTTTGCTGCATGTACCATTTCACATTTATTCTTCACCTTTCTGAGTCAAATTTTGTTTTCAACTTTTACATCAAAATTCTAATACTAAACCAACTCCAAACTTGAATTGGAGTGAGTTGCTCCAAAATGAAAAACTCATTAACTTCTAAGTTTAGTTTATGTGGTGTGTGTTTGTCTTGTGTGAGATTTAGGTATAATCTTTCAGATAAGCAGGCCTTTTTCTGTCTCTGTTGCTGTGTCTCAATGTTTGTTTTGTGGTTCTTTCTCCTGTATGCGTATTTGAGGTTTGGGAACTTGGGGTTGTTGTGTTTCTGTTCCGTTCCTACTCGATCTGCGTCTTTGTGATTCTCTGTACGCTCTTGGTCATTGTCTTTACTTGTCAGTGGTGATGGTACATATATATCCATTGGAATATTGGTTTGCGGGATCTGGGGCTTTGTAAGTTTCTGCAGTAGCTTTGAGATGCTTTCTGTTTTATAACTGTACACGCTACAATCTGAAGCTGAATTGTAGGAGCGAATACCGACTGTCCTTCACTTGTGCCTTTTTCCATTTCTGTTTTCGCTGATGTGAGCGTGGCCTAACTCTAACCACATCTTCTTTTCTTCAATGGGGTTAGTTCTTTGGTGGTCCTGTCGAAGTACAGTTTTGCTAGTTTGTTCTTCTCCTTGTTGTTTCACATGTTTTTGGAATTGTGGTTTCAGACGTTTTTTCTGAGTAGGAAGTAGGGTTTTGTGCGTCTGCCTAATAAACGCTGCGCGGCGAAAGTTATTCCTCCGTCGGTGTGTTTAGCCATATTAACAGTGTCTGTTGCAGGTCTTTGTGTCCGTGTCATGGTTGGTTTTGCGTATTAGAGATTTCGCTATTTTACATTGCGCTTCTCAACTTGACCATTGCGTTGGGATATTACGGACGAAACTGGTTCTGTGCTCAAATCGATTCTGCTGACGAACGGTCTTAAAATGTCCATAGGAGTTGAATGGCGGGTCCTGGCGATTGTAGTCTTAGGGGTATTCAGGTGTTGCAAATGTTCTTTGCAGTCGCTTTATGTTGCCTGTAGCGTCTTTGTGCGTCATTTTGTCAATTTCCAAAATAGTCGGAGTAGTAGTCCAGGAACAGAGTAATCAGTCCATCCACAGTGAAAAAGTCAACTCCAATCTTCTTCCCATGGTGTTTCTGGATTTTGTGGGGAATCAGTTGTTCTTTGGCTTGTTGCTTGGGGTATGAATTACATATTTCACACTTGGTTATGTAGTCATTGAGGTAACCATTCATTCCGGGCCCAAAACACATTTGCGAGCTGTCGGAGCGTGCTTTTAACACCAGTGTGTGCTCTATGTTATTTTCTTGCGACTTTTCTCTTTAATCTTGGATACACACCTTGTGCCTCTGTATATAATGTCATCTTGTACGGAAGTTCGTCGCGTAAACTGAAATAGGGACGGGCTTGCGGGAGTAGCTGATAAGCTGATATTGATGGTCCGGTCATCCTTGCTCGATGAACTGCTTCACCACTTGCAGTTCTGTGTCTTTTGCAGTCGCATTTTGGATTATTCGTAGCGATTCTTGCGAAATAGCGAGTGAGTCAATCATGTGGATGCTTTCAACGTCCTCTTCCAGCGTGCTTTGCTCACAGTCCTTGAGGTTACGCTCTTGACAGTGTATCTGCTAGGACCATTTCTTTCCCAGGCTTGTACAGTAGTCTCCACAGCATACTGTCTAAGGCGCATTAGCAGTCTCTGCAGTCGCGTCGGTGCAGAGGAGAGAGGTTTCTTCACTATTGACACTAAAGGGTTATGGTCAGTCCACAGGGTATTGGCGTCCATATAAGTATGGTGATTTCTCTCGAGTCCAAACACTGTTGCCAACAGTCCTTTTCAATCTGTGCGACTACGCTCTGCTGGTGTCAGCGCTTTACTCGCATAGTGATTGGTGCCATTTTTGCAACAATGTGAAACCAAGTCCGTTGTCAGATGCGTCTCCTTGGCCCTTTGGGGGAAAGCAGGGTCAAAAACTTAAGCACGGCGCACATGCGAGAAGATGCTTGATTTTCACCAAAGCATCATTGCAGCTGTTGACCAACCACCAATATGCATGTTTGTGTGTCAATTGGCGAATAGGCTCACTTATGTCCGATAGGTCAGGTAAGAATTTTTGCTAGGTACTTCACCATTCCCATGCAAAGTTGAACTCCGCGGACATCTGTGGCGCGTCCATGTTTGACGATTGCTTCCACTTACTTGGGGCACTTTCAACCCATTGTAGGACAATATGATCCAATAATGTAACGTGGGCACATTTGACTGAAAATATTCCTTGTGGAGGCTTGATGGTTTTTGTCACAGCGCTTGAGGAATGCGTCCATATTCGGTCATGGTCTCGCGTCGCACTTCTTCTATATGTCTGTCCGCGTCCAGTAATTAAGATGTCGTCTGATTTTGTGTACTCCTGTCAAATATTCCAGCAATTGGTCGAGTTGTTTGGAAATTTTGGTGCGGGCGTTATTCCGAAGGCATATGTTCCATATGTACCTTCCCCAGGGTGTTTGAAAAGTGGTCAGGAGCGATGATTCTTGTTTCAAAAAAAAAAGGTCACATTGAAAGCCCTTCACGGCATTGCTTTTGAGTAACACTGAGTGGGACAGTTCATGGTAAATATGTCCTCAATTCAGGTAATGGGTAGTGACTGCGGTTCAAGGCTTTGTTGAGTGTAATGGGTTCGATAAGACTCACGAAGCTTTCAATTCGGTTTGATCACTGTACCAAGTTGATACCCAATTTCAAGTAGCTGCGTCAATTTTTTAATCACGCCAAATTCTCAAGCCTTTCAAGTTCTCTTGAGCTTTGGTTTTCAAACGCGATAGGCACTCGACGTGGGGGCATAAAATGTTGGAGTAAAGGTTATCATCAGTTTGAGGTGGACAGCACATGGATGCAACCCAAGCCTTAAACACTTCTGATGCTGTTCAAAATATCCCGGCTTGTTACACTGTGTGGATCATCGATTGTTTACATTGTCACCAGTGTGTTCAATTTGTTTTTCATTTCCACCCTGGTTTAACTTATCATTTCACAGGGTGTTTCAATTTTGCATTTTCACCAGTGTGTTTCGCTTTGTTTTCATTTCCACCAGTGGGTTTAACTTGTTCTTTCACCAGTGGTTTCCACCTGTTTACTGTGCATGTGTTATGTACTGTCTTTTCTGAGTTTGTCAGTTCTCATATCTTAAGTTGCTGGAAGATTTCTAATTGAAAGTTATCAACTCACATGTCTTGAGCGACTCTGAACCAATCGGTGCCATACCTTGTTTCCCTTCTATAACATGAAAATCTATCGTAAGTTCCCTTTCTTGGATTTGTTACTGTAGCTTGCAAATACCTTGGATGGGAATTGACGCTGCTTGTCATAAAAGTGACAACTCATAATCAGATGTGATCACTATGAGAGTTGCGTGGAACAGTCTTGAGGGGAATTGATATTACATGTAGCGCAACAGTCTACCTGCCGTGAGAAGTCTATAGGGAACACCTGTTACATCATGGCTGCTAAACTTTTGTTTTTTGTCTACCCCACATTTTTTTTGGGGTTGGACAGGTTTTCTACCACGGGTTGAAGGTTTAGTTGGCGTAAACACGTGTCAGGTTCTTACCTCACACACAGACTGAGTTTTTGGACTTGTTATTCAATGGTACATTTTGTTCAACTTTGACGAGCTTGGACATGTTGAACTCTCATCTTACTTTGGGTTTCAAAATTTTTCATCACTTTTTCATATTTGAATGTTTTGACACTAACTGGAAAATTGGGATTGCAGGACTCGCACCCGATTTATGTACAGAGTTGAGGGTTTCAAAGCTTCTCAGTACTAGTGCTAGTGGGTCAGAACAAATTCATCACTACTACTCTATTAGGCCAATAGCATAGCACTGGGTCTATGTTTACCTTTATTATTGTATTTGGCCTAGACTAATTGAGATGTAGCTTTCTTCTGCTTTGTCTTTGACACTTACAGCAAAATGATCTGGAGCCACCCACAATTTAAAAATGTTTTGCAACGGCAGGGCATTTGATCGATTAATCATGTCTTGCCCACAATATCTACAATATGTGGTTCTTCGGACATGTTTCTGTTTACCAAGTTTGCGGAGTTTTGTTTCTTTGACAAGTTCACCTCAGCGTGTTTTCATTTGTGGCATGGCTTTCATCTGAGATGATGTGCCTCTGCGGCTGACACATATCTCTACATTTGGCAGTGTAAGTTTTGAGTTCTTGGAGCAACTTCCGAACCACTATCCTTGGTGCCCAACATACTATCCTATCACGAATCAATCTTCGGTTATGTTCCAACTCACATGTTGATGCAATTTCCGAAGAAACCGTACACCATAGGCCATAAAAGGATTCATCTGAACGCTGATGGCAAAAAATTGTTAAAAGTATACCTTTCACAGTTATTGGTACGTCCACACAATAATATTCCAATATTCAGGTAGTACATGTTCTGCGCTTCCTCCTAATTCTGAAGGTAGAGCATTGTTAATTGCAAAGCAATCAACACGATGACATAATCAATGTTGCATCTCTGTAGGCATGGTCATTATTATTGAGGACCAGTGTGAGCTGTAAACTGTCCCACACTGTCTGAAAAATTTCCAGTTGCTCTTGAAATTACTTTTAGTTGATGTTTGGAGGTGGGATTGGGAACAAAACACGGATGTTCTAGCATTGCGTATAGGACCTGTACTGGCAGTAGCTTGAGCTTCAGCCCCATCATTTTAATTATCCTACAGGCATAATGTCATGGACTCTCAAAAAACACTTATAGGGAATTTTGGCCTAATAAGCTTACACTAACTTAATTTTATCTGTACCCCACAAACAATTTACAACTTTCAGAAAAATGTGAACCAACACGAAAGTTAGTAGAGCCTTGTACTCAACTTACAGGTATAAAAGTTACACATGTTTGTGATATTAATATGATTTAGTGTAAAAGGTACTATGCTAAGTTGGACAGTGCAACACCGCTTTACTTTCGCGATGCCAGGCTAGTCCACAGCGAGAATTGCGATATTTGCGAGATTACACCCTCCGAATTCGGCGAATTCTAAAACGTCGAACTTAGTTCAGCGCGAATGCAGTCTGAAATCTATGGTTGGGAAAGTTCGCAAAAGTTTCCGCTTTTTTTTGTATTTAGTGGTTATCCGACGATCCTCACAAAGACACCATGTTTATAGATGCTTCATATGATAAAACTAAACGGTCAGGATGATGGACAACAAAGAATAACTCGAGAAGATATTGCACTGACTCATCACTGTATCATACTGCCCATAGAGGCCATCTGGAGAGTGACCTAGGTTGCCAGATCATTAGTTCACCGTCGGGCAATAATTTATGTATTTATTATTTATTTATTTATGAACCATCTTCCAACAAGGTAGCCTACACAACAGAGCTGATTTACAGTAGGGCCTGCATAAACCCAACAATTACATATATACAGAATAAAAACAGATATAAAACAAATACAATATATGTATACATTATTTTCAATCAGAATATTATTATGATAAAAAAAATCATCAAATTTTAATCATTTTTAGTTTACATTTTGAAAACGACAAGGAATCTGGAAATTCTTATACCTGTTGAAATTAGATTCCATGTGCAACTTCCCTTTGTATGAAGCCACATTTTCCATAATTGGTGTTACAATGAGGAATAAAGAGATGCCAGAAGAGCTGCTATAGTGCTTATGCATAACGTGACTTAAATATTAAATTGATCAGTGAGATAATTTGGGGTCATTTTGTTAACAACTTATACATCATGCACCCTGTTGCATACGTTATACGATCACGAACATGCATTAAATTAAGGGTATGAGCATTTCCTTATATGTGTCCGAAAAGGAGCAATCAAGTATGATTCTCATGCCATATTTTGGAGCTTCTGAAGTTTAACATAAATAATCTCCCCACAGTTACTCCTAGAATTCCATAATCGAAATGAGGCAAAACCGTCGTATTGTACATTGTTAATTAACGATGTTTAGGTTACAAATGGTTAGCCATTCTCATTACCGAGATTACTTTTAGACCATTTCACATATATACTCTATTTGATCTTTCCATTTCAAATTGGAATAAATGTATACTCCCAATATTTGATGAATTTACATTTTCAACTTTAGACTTTAGCACATTCAGAAAACACATCAATTTTATCAATTTTGGTGTCTTATTTGGTGTGCAAGGAGCATTACTTTAGTTTTCTCCACATTAACTTTCATAAGATTGTCTTTAAACCACATGTTACGTACCGTTAAGTGCAGTGTTTAAACAATTTGTGATGTGATTAGGTCTTTATCACACATATATACCAATGTGTCGTCGCATACAGATCGACAGTTAATACTACAGATTATCTGGCATATCATTTATAACAGATGGAACAAGAGGGGACCAAGATTGAACTTGGGGTACACCCGAAACAATAATACTTTTTGAAGATATTGTCTTATTTCTAGAAAACATGTTGAGTTCGATTGGTTAAGTACGAAACTGAAACCATTTTATGGGTTCCGTTACTCCCCTGGAGACACTTTTTTAACAATAATTCATGATTAACCATATCCAAAGGGCACTTACTCAAATCAACCGCAAGGACGGCTCCAATATCGTTCCCATATCAATGCAATGTTCCAGGAATTAACAGTTTTCAATAGGGCCGTAGTCGTTGAATGATTTGACCTAAAGCTAGACTGCCCTTCATATAAGATATCAGTTGAAAACATATCATTAGAGTTGTTTATGAAAAACGAGTTTCCGCTATCTTGAAACAAACTGGCAATGGCAAATAGATATTAGGTCTGTAATTTTAATACAATCATCCTTATTTCCACTTTTGTATATGGGTACCACCCTTGCAACTTCTTTTAACTCGTAAGGAAAGAGACCATGTTTTAAAGATTAAGTGAAAATATTACATATGACCGGAGCAACTCCATTTTTAGCTACTTAAGTAATTTACAGTTAGACCATCAAGGCCAGGTGCCTTGTGGTTTGGTATTGCTTAATTCTCATCCAGGACTTGATCTACTGAAACATTATTATATGGTTGTTACATAATGTGCAGTTCCACCTTAGCCCCCCCTTCTCTGGAATGAGTAATGCTACACTCATCAATACATTGCACGTAATTCAGTAGGCATGTTGTAAGGTGGTTATTGGAATGTGAATAGGGTTGTAGGGGTAGATGGGGTGTGTGTTAGTGAGATTGCACTGAAATCTAGGACCGCTGATTATCTGATCTAGGTACACTATCAGTTTCAGATTGATAGATTTTGACACGGTCAGTGCATGGTTTATTTTGGAAGGTTTGTGAGAGTAGAGTTTCAACAACGTCGTTGTTACATGGCCTACCCACAAGAGGTCCCCTGTCTCGGAACACAGTGCTGACCGTTCGTGCACAGTCTTCACAGGATGGGATGGTAGTAGGATTCAGCCCGACGATTCGGCTCACTCTAACTGGTATAGTAGGGTGGAGGTTATAAAAATGAAACGATCTCACCTTAATAATTTGACAAATCGTGCGTTTTGATGTTGATCAGAAGCCTGGGATGTTATCACACTGCTGGTGGGTACTGGTAGTGGTATTGGTAATAGCTGATACGTAGGTGATTATGAACCACAGCAATACACAAGCATGCCTCGTCATATACTATACAAATTTTGTTTGTTTTTTTTTTTTAAACCCCGCCACTGTTGGCCTGCAGAATTACGTTCCTCAGTATTAGTCAGGCTCGAATAAATGGTCATCACCATTATCAGCATTTAGCTCGATGTATGTTAATGATGACTATAATTAGTCATATACCACTGCCATACATATAAATATTGTGTGAAATGAATAAAAGTATGATAGTATTCAACGGAAAATATGTGACAAAAAAACTGTGCATTGCGAGCGTGCGAACCGTTACGATGCACACATCTTGGTTACTATGTTTAGTAAATCTGTATTACAAAAATCACTCTCGTGACACTGGGCACAAAACTTACAGTGCCGTATTTGTAACAGCGCCTCAATTTGTTTAAATGGGTTCTGCAGGTTATCTTAAAAATATTGACTCTACCTTTTTGAACTTTTCAGGGACATAAGCTAAATAGTCATAGCTTAACTTGCAATACACGCTCTCTTTCACAGATAAGTAGCCACATGCTTTTGTTCAAAACTTATGGCGCCTGTCACCAAGTGTTGCGTTTTTTGGGACACACAGTACTTGAGAGTACGCTGTTAACATTATCAAATATGATAGAAAATCATTTTGACACAAACAGTCGGAATGGCTTCAGAAAGGGGTTTTCCAAAATGAAAATTCTTCATAATATTGGGTTCATTTTGCTGATATAAAATCTATAGAATAAGACCATACGATCTTTATTAATAAGATGATCCGCTTGGGAGTTCCCGGGTCCATCATTCCCTGGGTTTGAGACTTCCTTCTTGATAGGTAGCCAGTGTGACCAATGGGTTAAAAGTTTTAATTAATTGATGCTGCTCAATTTATAACTTCTGTTGCTGGAAGTTACGCGCATGACCTGACATTTACTGAGAAGACCAGTAGACCAAATCCGGTTGCTATTTGCAGGTGATCTTCATGATTTTACTAAGTGGCCAGAGGAGAAAAGCGTAAATGAAACTTTCAGACCTCCAAGTATGTTTCTTGCAAAATGCGCCACAATGCCAGACTTAGCAATCGGTAGTGAGCCACTGACATATGTCACAGAAGCTTCAAAACCAATTTGAAGGGGATTCTTAAGTTAGCAACATAATCAAAAAGGCCAATAAAAAGGCTTTACTGTGAGATCCTGAAAAAACTGTTTGATAGACGAGCTGCGTGCTGTTTACAGTAGCCCACATAAGCCGTTCTGAGTGTGCCGATACTGTGGGGCACTCAAGATTACCTTCAAATAAGCAATGATATTGAATCTGTTCAAAAATAGCATGCCGTATTATCAGGGGTGGTGGATACATTCGTTGAAAAGCGTGGAATGATTGCAGTATTTTGAAAGGTTTTGCAGTGTAAACCATATTGAAATCAGTGCAATCCTCTTTTCTATGCATGACTAATTCTCTAAGGTTTAAATCCTGGGGCGGGTTCAGTCAAGTGGGCAAACTTCAACCATACTCAGGTTACAAATACGCGCAAATGAAAACCCGCTTCAATTATATTCCATAACGTATAATACAATGTATCGCTTGAACTTGGCAGACCATTTTCAGGGTGCGGAGTTACTTTTTTTTGTGTTTAGTTTAACCCTTCAAATTAAAAATAGCAAGCATTAAAAGATGAAAACTTATAACTCAACTTATTGCCTAAGGGTGTTTTAAAAAACAGACATTAGGATTTGTAACCAATTTTGTCCACTCATTTAGTTTTTGTTGATGGTTGATGAAAATGACCAAATTCGGACGAAATCAGGATTGCATGCCAAATTACTGAGACACACCTTTATGGTATGAGAACTTATCCAGGTGATCGAGGACATGATAATAAGTTCAATAAAACACACAAGATGTAAATGGTAAAGCGTATGGAGAGATTTTTGAACATGATTTTTTTTCC
Organism: Ophioderma brevispina; assembly: GCA_023653785.1. NCBI lineage: Eukaryota > Metazoa > Echinodermata > Ophiuroidea > Amphilepidida > Ophiodermatidae > Ophioderma > Ophioderma brevispina. The sequence continues at coordinate 64,175 of JAMKCH010011409.1, forward strand.
AAAATCATATATTTCTTTTTGTCCATCTTTTTAGGTTACTGGTATTGAATATTAATATGGGATCGGTCACTAATTTAGACTTCTATAGGTAACAAGTTCAATACCAAGTAACCCCAACTCACGATGGTCTCAAATAAAACACAATGATAAATCATTACAGATTGTCCAATTCCAAGCATGGACCAAGTTGCCACCGATGACTGCAAAAACCTGACAAATGTGGAAAGTGCGCAGCGAGATACAGGAGAGTGTGTCTGTCCAGTGGTTTTAAGGGAAACGCAATGTGAAATGGTAAATTCTTGTTATGCATGAATGCATACACGACACAAAAGCACGCACACACGCGCTCGCACACAGACACATTCCAAACACGACACCCGCACAATAGTCAGTTTGTATGCTAAGAAACTACACACACATACAACTCCTAGAATTGCACTGCAAAAACTTCTCGTTGTAGGTGACATAACACAAACAATGATAGGAGTCTCCTAGGAATGACAAAACACACACACACACCACACACACAACACAATACAATACAATACAGCGGGATTTATAACGCGCCTAATTACCAAAGAATGATAGGCGCAGTGAAAAAAAAGAAAGAAATTGGGAAAAAGAAAGAAGAAACCACAAAGCTAGGAACCGGAAATATATGGGTTTGAGAAGTTTCTTGAAAGAACTGTACGCCTGACAGCCTGTCTGATGTACAGTGGCAGACTATCTAGAAGAGGGACAATGATAGGAAAGCCCGATTACCAATCTGTTGGTGGGATCTGGACAATGTAGGTTGCCACCTGCAGCAGAACGCAAGGACTCACAGGAGATTTGACGAATCTGAAGAAGAGAAGAAAGATAACCAGGTTGTGAGGTATGCATAAGCTTATACGTTTGGACCAGAGTACGGAATTTAATGCGGTCAGCAAAAATGCAGCCAATGTAGGCTTTTTTAGAGGGAGAAGTCGTTTGGACTGCTCTTTGGTTCCATGTAGATGAGTCTTGAACTCCTATTGTTCGCAGTTGTTGGAGACGCCGGAGATCCTTAACATATATGTTGTTAAAAAAGAGCTGCAATAATCAAGTCTAGAAAGATCGAGCCCGCACAAAAGCATTACTACAGGACTTAAAATAGAGGAACCTTCTGACACGGTGAGGTTGCCAGCTGACCAATCCAAAGACTTTGAAATGCCGTGATGTGATGTTGGACATGCATACCAGTGATACAAAACACAACCTTAAGTTTCATTATCGCAGCGAGAGAAAATGGATCTCCGTACCATCAACATGGAGAGTCAAGTGCCTAAGTTGATCATAATGATGAGGAGAACAGCAAGAAATAAACAGTTCAGTCTTAGAACTGGGTTCAGCATAAGCATTTCGCAGTCATCCATGACTGAAGATGCATGATGCACTGATATACTTAGAACAGGGAACAGGCAGCGTCACCAGAACGGCTAGGATCAAAGGTAGTAAAAAGCTGGACATCATCAGCATAAAGGTCGGTAATAGTATCATGCTCACGAAAATGTGGCCAATGGATGGCATGTGTAGTAGACATATGATGAGGGCCTAAGACAGACCCTGGGGGGACGCCACCCACACTCACACCACACCCACACCCCCACACGCAACAACATACACACACATATGATGTGATTATATCGATTAGGGACAATTGTCTGTACTTTTTTGCGGTTGAGAATGTGTTGTGTGAGGGCCGCATGGCACATAAATTTTGCCGTACTCCTGGTCCGCGCGTTCTTAATACTTAGCCGTGTGCTATATGGGTCATATGATGTGGAGTGGTCAAAACACAGGGTCACTGGTAAATGTAACGTACGTTTTAAAATGTGGAAGTACAACCTGGATTTAAAGGCTGACTCAGAGATTTCCCGATGAGGGCGCCCTCAATTTCAAACAATTGTGTTGTTTTGCATGTTACATAATGCTTGTCCATATACAATCCTGTGTGAAAATAGGCTAAACTAATCGAAAAATCTTCATATTAGAAAATCACATCTTTGTTTAAAAAAATTCCGGATCCGGAAGGAAAATGTTGTTATACACAGTATCCTATGCCACGGTATATACACATAAATGTTTACTGCATCAAAACGGAAAACTCCGATTCATTCAAAAATTTGGAATTGAGCATTCTAGGTGGGACTATCTTTAGTTCTAGTTGACTATTTTTTAATTAATATATTACAAAAATATATTCAGAAATCCTGAGTCAGACTTTAAAGCAGGCGCTATAGAACAGTTAACAGCAATGTTGTAAAACATGTTGGGCTGGTATCTTACATAGGTCGGCGGACTGTTACACACTGGCAATTGTATCTGTTAGAGTTTTAATTACTATGGGCCATAACGAGTGGCAGGCATGGATTCGCAGTACACGTGATTGAAACTGTATTTTGTTAAAATTTCATATGCAAATCTTGAAACCAAGTTTTCTTAATCAAAATGGTATGAGGATTCCAAAAATCATGGGTGTCATTTTTTTAAATGTGTTCTTGGGTGTAATCTAGGGGCAGTTTTTATAAAGGGGTCAGAATATTATAAAAAGGGACAAAAAGTGTTATTGGGTTTTAAAGTTTAAAGTATACCATCATGTTCAGTACCTTTCAAGGATTTACTGAAAAGTATAGTTTTCCCTACATGAGGGTTATAGTACAAGAGTACAAGGCAACGAAACGGGGTCAAGTCACACTGGTCGGTAAATTTCAGATTAATGCGGTTTGTTTAAAAATGGTACCAAATTGTGCGGTCTCTGTACAGAAGCGAAAATCAAGGTCGCGTTGCCAATGACGTTTTTGATATTAATTAAGAGGCCAAATATGGTCGTGGTCCACAGGGTCTATAGGAGACCATTGTCAATCTGTAAACGACTCAATTTGAAAACGGAAACTATATAGTTTTCTTATTAGTATGACCAATGAATGATTTTAAAACCAGTTTCAACAAAAAACGGACCATTTTAGAATAAGACCTGAACTTTCTTGAGCCTATTGTTACTAAATCAATATGTCGTAAATATGGCAAATTATGCCTTTTTAGAAACCTAATATGAGCAACCGAACAGATTGCGTTATAACTTTGAAACAATTTAAACACTTAATTGTTTACCCTGTACAAATTTTCCCCTTATAAAACACCAAGGAAGAACAAATTTTAAAAAAGGACAATGTGAGCACATCACAGGTGAGATCACTGTTTTGTCGCGCGTCTTTCTCATCTTCGGAAAGCAGCATTCGGATGCTCGGAACAGGTCACCCAAACAATTTACACTTCAAGTGAAAATGTGATTCTTCAAATGATACCAAATTGGTGATGATTTGAAGTATTGAATCATTATTCGATACGCAAAAGCTGGTAAATTTAGAAATTTTTGCCGTTTTTATTTTTTAAACAATTAGGGTAGATTTAAGTATTATATATTTTCAACACTAAAAAAAATCTCTTCAGCATGCCTTCGCAACAAAAACCCAAGGGCCATTGGAAGTTATTTGAAATTTTCAGTATGATGAGATATCCATGCATAATAGGATTTGCCCATGTCTATACCATCTGCTTTCCCCACCCCCCCCCACCCGGAATGCGCCCCGGGGGCCCCACGGCCCCGTCCCCAATCACAACATCATTAAATGTACATGTACGTCACCTTCATCTGGCCAGAGCAACACATGGAATCATTTTTTTTTTCTTAAGTTCCGGAAAACTCGGGATCTTATAATGCATATTGCATTCACATTAATCAATTTTCAAGCTGTGGTATATAATTGGAGAATCATGACATGACGTGTGAAAGTGGGCTTGGATCTAACAATGCAAAGGAAGACTATTCTGTGTTCCCGATCCCGGCGGATGTACCTGCCACGCGGTTTTTAAAGGGCTAGATTGCCAAACCAAGGTAAGACATCAATGCAAGGTATCGAGCCATGGATGGAGCACGGGAATTTTATGTATTGATTATTACCGAACACATGGCAGTAGCTGACAATTAGAGTCAAAAAATTTAATCCTTACATTGGCGTGCTAACAAGTTTTAATCTGACCACTAAAACAAGCCTTACAGCTTTATTCCGTTAATAGGTCCCAGGAAATGATCGAAATTGATGTGTTTTGTGGCAAGTCTACAAGGAGGGGCGAGAAAGCATTCAATATTTGGGTGGTGATGACATCTATTGGTGAAACTATTGATTTTTCAGAGAGTTAATAGAAATTCCAGGTCACTGGTGTGAATCTATCATGACACTGACTGGAAAATCAATAGTTCACTAATGATGTCCTGTAGTGTATTCTTTTTCCGGGCCCTGTTTATTGGAATGGAATGTCCGCAAAAGATTTGAGTAGGTTATCATCTCATTTCGTGGGATCTTTAAAGGTTGTTAAAGTCAAAATTCATAGTGGTCAGGAATACGAGGAAAACGCCACTTTACCACATCCTTTGGTCGAGTATCATCTTCGCCGTCAGTACTGTGGTCCTTTAACTGTGGCAATTAAAATTTAGAACATAAAATTTCAACTAAAGGACTAATATAAGTTCTGTGACATTCTCGATGTTACCCGTCAGTAGCTGGAGGAACATTGTTCAATATTTGGCAACAATTTGATGGATTTGACCTTGTTTTAGCTGATATCTGATTTACCTACAACTTTGTGAATGGTAGTATAAAACTGCTCCGCGGCAACTCCTGCGATTTCGGAGACATCATAAAACACACTTCCTTTCCTCTGATATTTCTACCCATAACAATGTCAACAGAGCAAGATTTCTCCGCCCAACCCATATATTTCAATATCATTTTTAAAATAGCGGATGAGTAGATACACACCAAATCAGTCTGCCATAGCTTCCAGTGCATGTTACAAGCTGTTACAAAAGAAAAATGAACGAAAGCGTGATGCCCTTATGCTGAGACAAACTGATGAGGATTTGAATGTTGGATAACAAGGGTCGTACTACCTGTTGGTATGTGAAATGGATTCTAGGGATCAGAGGCAAAAATTTAAATACAAAGAGGTCAGTTCGTGCCTCCAGCAGGCTAAACTAACTGGATCAATGCTATACGGATTGTCTCTTTGTTTTTATGCGGCTCAAGTCGTAGCCCTCCTGTACCATTTGCTGCTATGCCTAATTGTCAAATCACATTTCATTGAATACATCGTATGTGAACAAGACGGTACTATAGTGAGGGTGTTAGTTCACAAAATGGAAGTATGAATTTTACCCCCCAGCCCAAAACCTGGAGACACCCCTAACTAAAACACCTACCTTTAAAAAGGTCACAAATTTAGCAGGTATTTAGTCCAATTATTGATGAATTAAAGCCTCCAAGTTATTGACAAAAAAACACCAGTAAAACTCTATTGGATGAATTGTAATGCTATTACTTTGACTTACTATAAAAAACAGTGTAAATGACAGTTGCAGGCCTGTCCATTTTCTAATTATCCGAGATTTACTTATATAAATGATGTTTGCACCTAGTGTATTGGCATTGTATTTTACGAGGCTTAAAGTAGAACAAGGTCACGGTTCAATGCAGCATGCCACTATGCAGGGCTTAATTCAATGTGGATTTAATGACTTAGTTGTAAAAGAGGTACTTATGTTAATGGATCATGTTCAGAATCGGCATTCTAGATAACCGGTATCTGTTTGCTGTACATCTGTCTAACAAAGACATTAAGGTCCCAGGAAATCAAATAGAATTGATGTGGTTTGTGTCCAAGTCTACAAGGAGGGACCAGAAAGCATTCAATATTTGGGTTGGTGATGACATCATTGTGGAAATTGGATTTTCAGATAAAAGTAATGGAAATTCCAGGTGGTGTGAATCTATTCATGACCACTGACCGAAATGGCAATATAGTTTTACTGTAAGGCACTGTACGCGTTTTTTTTTGTCCCTGTTTATTGGAATTGTAATGTCCAATAAAGATTTGGAGAGTAGGTTTATCATCTCATTTCCGGGGACTTGTAATACGGCAAAGGTAAATTATCAGACTGCATAAATTGCTGGAGGATCATGCAAATTTGTGATTAGGCCTAATAAAAAAAAAATAATGCCTACAAAGGACATGACCATTGGTGGAAGTAATATAACAGTGTCCCAAAATTCCTGCATTGAATGCAAAATTGGTATGTTAATTTTGGCAAGAACAAACAATTCTGAAATCAGGAATAAAAATCCTGGAATCTATGTGATAGCACGTGTGTATGCGAATACTATGTAGCTAATGATCAATTCAATGCATATCAAATGCAGGCTTTGAATTTGGAAACCTTTATTTCAAAAACTTTCAGAAGGTATGTTCAGGGGGGGGGATGAGTCTGATTTCAGTAAAATGATTTATTTTTTCTTAGTTTGTTTCGGATGTCTCCATATTTTGAGCTCGGTGGTTTCATTTTTTTTAAATTATACACCCCTTCCTATAGGCAGAGCAGCATACCTGTGAAAAGAGGATTATTTATGAGTTTAATATACCCACCATACACAATCCATACATCAGTTGCAAAGCATAATGTAGCTTCTTTCAGATAAGGCATGATGTGGAATTCCAAATCGGAAAGAAAAGAAATGTGTTTTTTTGGGCTATTGTTTCAAGAAACTTACATTTGGACAAAGATATTATTTTTATTTAAGATATTGATAATTTTGTAAACATCTGTGAAACCTCACCCATTTCTATTCCTTAGACCGGGATATAAGAGCAAAAGTGCTAAAAAATCAAGAAGGAAAATCAAAAATATGCGGCAAACTTTAAAAAAATGGATTTTTTTTTCGTACTTGGGATGTTATAGGCCTGTGGTCAAACTGAACAAATAAATGATGATAATTTCACCTCTCAGTCTTCGTTTGCCATGGCAACGACCAAAAATAAGATGTACCGACATTTGGACATTGTCAATACTGAAAAAATTGGCCAAGTTGTTGATCACTTTATTAAGCTGAAAATTGTAACGACTTCAAGAGTAAACCCATTATAAGATATTATAAAATATATAGGCCAGATTAGTAAGGCCTTTTATTTGGAGATACATATTTAAAATAGGGGTTTTGTGTTTGTAAAAATGCACATTTTTCCAAAAATGGCTCTTTTGAAAGTACATAACCTCGAAAGTAACGTTTTTTAATTTTGTGGTTTCGGGTTAAATCAACGAGATGTTGTTCTATATTACAAGAATAAAAGTTTTGGTATTTTTTGCATTGAAGAGCAGTTTGCCAGAAACTTAATTTTTGCGTTGTAATTGGACCTGTATTCGGTACTCAAAACATCATGGAGCCACACAGCCACCTCTTATAGATTAATGTTTTTTCCCATGGTTAGGAATATAAGTAGTTTTAGCGATCAGAAATATTATAATGTACGAATTAATATTTTTGTTCCGAAAATAAACACTTTGTTAATGTCAATCAGTTCACAAATCTAACAAAATTTTGAAGGACATTCAAGGGAAGAATATGGTCAAACATTACATTAAAGAAACCAATTTGGGTTTGTCAAATTTGGTTATGACGACACGGATGTTGCATGATAACAGCTTAAGTAAGGCCAATGAGTGGTTTTCACACGTATTAGTTTAATCTTGGCTTTGGTCTGACGTTTATCACTTCGTTTGTTTGGTTTTTATTTTTGTGTTGCTGTATGTCTGTAGTTTAACAAAGTGTGTATTTTTACACAGAGAAAAGCATGCTTAAGTGTTATCCTGTTTTAAAGTGTCTTCGAACATTGGCTTTTTTAAGATTCAAGATAATTTATTTCACATAAAATGACAACATTAACAAAATTATAGAAATAAACCACATAGGATTATTTAAACAATGAGTGGAGGAGATTGACCCAAGGCCAAGAAAAGGCCACGGAAGCGGTTACCCCCAAATGAAAAAACTTAACTTGTTCCTCTATAATAACATTTCAACAATAAAAATAATGAAATATTATGCCATTCAAACAAAGAGGACACCAACAGCAGCTCAATGTAAAATATTCATAGATAAATTTGCTGATGAATGAATGATAGCATATTTATATTTTTTCTGAATTCTTTTTAAATTGTAGTTTTGAGATTATCTGGATTGAGTTCCAAAGAGTTGGTTCCACATGACTCTGACTCCTTTAGACGCAAAAATAGTTTGATTTTTCTGTAGGTATAATTCTTGCATGTTCGTTTCATATCATGAATATTGCCATTCTTATTGAAAATAATCATTGAAAATAGGGGGAAGGGTATTAGTTGAATATTTATAGAAATATCCCAGTTATATTTGAAAATTTCATATCCGTTTTAGGATATTGAGTTCTCCAAATAATGGCTTGTAAGAATGATTGAAGAGTGAAATTACAAATATTCGGATGACCGTTTTTGTAGTTTAAACACTTTATCCAGGTCTGTCTTACAGAAATTACCCCGAACAATATTCCAGAATTTAAATACGGTAAGATAAGTGTGCGTACAAGTAACGCAAAATAGTTTTGGTATAAGTGTTTAAGTTTTGTTCAGCCTACCAACATTTCTGGATAAGGTTTTTTTGAGATAGCACTAATATTTCCTTCCACGTAAAATTCTCGTCAATGTATAACACCTAGGAATTTTAGTTTTAAATCTACTCTGGTAAGAGTGTAGCATCGAGTGTAATTGTAATATTATTTTCATATTTGGCAGTGTTTGGCGCGGGTACCCATATCATAATTCGTTTACAACTAGCATTTACTGATATTTTGTTCGCTATTGGAACCAATTTGTAACTTTTTGGAGCTCCCTGTTTATTAATCCACCTTAACTTTCTATTTGTGTTACTTTGAGTACAAAATGTAGTGTCATTGCAAAAAGTATAATTTTCCTATATTGATTAATGTTTTTATAATATCATTGATATATAATATAAACACATAGGAGGGCCTTAATATTGAACCTTGGGGCACAACACATTTTTTCTTTACATAAGATTTACATGAATTATTAAATACAAAATTGCTTCTATTTAAAAGATAATTTTTAAAAATTCCAATGATACTCCTCTCTAAAGCCACGAATGTTCCAATTTATAACGTAAAAATGTTATGATCTATTGTATCAAACGCCTTCGACAAATCTAAGTAGATTACAACAGTGGTTCTTACGTTCTACTGCACTATTAATTTTATCTACTATTCTATAATACATGTAAGTTGAATAGTTGAATGGTTCTTTTTAAAACCAATGTTTGTTAATTTAGAATGCTATTATTGTTCAGATGTTTACCACATCTATTGAAAAACAAGTCGTTCGAGGATTTAGAAAAAACAGGGCAAGACATCGAAAGTGGTCGGTTAGTTGAATAAATTCGGATTATCTTTCTGTATATTGGTTTTAACTTTGCAGTTTTTAATTCATTGGAACATTTCCGGTTGAAATTGATAGGTTAAATTAAAATCATAGCAAGTGGTTTACTGATCTTCCGTAGCAGTTCGCTTTACTATTACAAGGCCGTCTCAAAAAAAATGGTACAATCAAAAAACCGATTTTTTTCAATGTTCTATTTAACATAAATAAGTAGTTGTGTTACATCACATTTAAAGAGAAAGACCAGGCTTTAAGGATATTTTGGTTTCATCTCATTTGCTTGTTTCAAATCGAGAGATACTCCAGTTTACTGCGGAACACCAAAAATCGCGTTGTGGCTTTTCTGGTGAGTGAAAACGGTGAGCGAATGGATAAACATAAGTTATTCACACTTGAACAGATATTAATTCTTTAAAAAGGGATTAACGTTCATAAAGAAACTCTAAAAGATACAAAACCGTTACGGTAATGGTGGAAGTTATGATCAGGAAGTTCTGGGCTTTATATGAGTGAATAACATTCGAGCCTCTGTTGTTTTTTAGAATAGAACCATGAGCGTACAGCCGGCATGCAGCAACATGGAGAAGGAGAGTTTTTTTTGTCTGAAGTATCATTAACCAAAATTCCTACCTACCAACACTTTGATACTTTATTCAATTCAAAGGTTTATTGACTCATAAAATTAGTAAATGCAAAATGATAGTCAATATTTTAAAAAACAATTTCTTTGTATTTGGAGTTTTTTATTTTGGGTTGCAATTACATTCCTTCCGGCATAATTTTAACCATACCAATTTTGTAATAATTCAAAGTTCCATTTCTTACGGGCAATATAATATTTATTTGAGTTTAATTATTTAATGACAAGAAGATAATTTATCATTTTAAACTTGATTTTTGGTTGCTATTTTAAACAACTTGTTCGATAAACTAGAGTTCTTTAGTTTACTTTAATCTGTGTTATTTGTTTCTTTGTCAAGTTGAAAGTCTTATTTTGTGAGCTTCAGCAGCTGGCATTAACTGGGGAAGCAAACGCTGCCCATGATAAAGTGGCACAAAATGAGTTTTGGTATATCGCACTAAATTGATTATATTCTCTGGATTGCAAAAGCAAATAAGATGAAACACACCATTGGAAAGCCTGGTCGTCCTCTTTAATATTATGCCAAATAATAATGACCTTATTTTTGAATTTTCATATTTTAAGCAAAATTATTTTCTGATTGTACCATTTTTTGTTTGAGACAGCTGTAGAATTGCCAATGTTATCATGGCCTGGCTTGTGTTTTTGGTCAAATGTACTACTGGATGTTAAGTATTTCATCTAACAATTGGTGATATGTAACTACTATTTGGAGTCGGATATTTAATAATCCATAATATTTTTTTCCAGAACAATTTATATTAGAAAGCTAGTTTAGGGCCTATATTGACAAAAAATCATTGAAGCATTTGATATTACGTGGGGATCAGTACTCTCTCATTGCAGTCCATTTTTGAGTGATTTTTGGTTTGATGATTTTTTTTCCACGTCCAATAATACCATTTATATGTTTTTTTTCCAATTTTGCTGATTATTGTCCTTTTTGTTTGCTGAAATTTATTTTCTAGTATTCCGCTTGGATTTACGTATCAAAGTGGTCAATTTATTTCTAAAAGCTTTTGTAAGTCTTACCTAGCTTGTCTTCAGATCGAGAATTTCAAGTATTGCGATTGGGTATAATTTTTATGTTTGGTGTTAATGCTATTTACTAAACCTTTCGTTATCCACGTATATAAATTGATTTCTTTCCTTCTGTGGGGGTGTATTTTTTTAGGGAATACATTCACCATACAGATCGGTTTGAATTTTTGAATGAACTTATTATCGTCCATCATTTACATTTACACCATCAAGTAACCTCATTCCATTTTAAAATAACTATGGAAGAATTTCTATTTACCAGTATTGGACGTTGTCATCTTGTAAATTTCGGCTTTGCGAAAATATCCTGTTTGTTCTCCGGGAGCGGTGCTTTACGTACTTTAGTTTCTGTCACTTAAGATTTTGAAAGTGATCACTTAAATCTTATAATTTAAGAATAACAAATGTTTTTCATCTAAGTTTATTAGTAAGAATATTTCCATTAACGTATCCTTTGTTTTTCGGTTTATTCTAGTTTGGCTTTATAGGCCATGAGGCCAAGCGAAAAAGATGCTCCCGATAAGAACCCAAGGTGGGCGCACCCCTGGGAATTACATCATTCCTTCCGAAATAACTTTCGTCAAATTACAGAAAATCCATTCTACCGTGTTCTCACTTCTAGTATGTGCACATTCTCGAGAAATGAATTTAAGGTCATCTCAATGTATGCACTGAATTCCGTGACTACGGGTGTATACCATGAATTCATTGACTCCAGCCAAATAATGGGGGCCTATTGATAAGTACATTCCCGCTCGGTATAAAGACCAAAACACTTCACAATTTCTTTTTTCATCCGGAACTGCAAAGTCATTGTTTATATCCCATGCAACTGAAAATTGCAGTTGCTATACCATCACCCCGATTTAGATTAAGCATATTTTCCATGACGCGGTAACACAAATTACCCGTCCTCTTTCCCCATAAATAAAGTTACAGGTTTCTACTTGTGTGTTCAAATGTTCTTACCCCTATATTTCCTCCTTTATTCGAAAGTGAAAATAAGTGAACAAGCTAATGAAAAAAAAATGTTTGCAACTGTGACCTAACATCTTGGTTTCAGAACCAAACCCGTAACTTGCCCGTAACCCCATTTTCTATGCACCTTTATTTGATTTCATAGCAAAATCGAAATCAAGTCACCTATATGAGAATCATGTGAACCGGTGCCGAACAAACATTTTTTATTGAATACGAAGAAGAGGTTCAATATTAATATGATTTAGTATGGGGTTGTTCGTTCTGCACCAATATGTTAGGTTATAGCCTTGCCATCACCTTCGTTTCATGATTTTGAATCAGTCTTCGGTCTTATTTGAATAAATTGAGGAAATATACGCTCAAAGTTATTACACTCCCAGCAGAAGTTTTTTAGTTTGATTTTTTCGTGAATGAGGCCTGTATTTCAATCTATACCGGGCGGTGAAACAATTCAAAAGCTTTTACCGTCATGGAAAATAACAATGGTTTTTTTTTTTGCAGTCCCCAATAATCGGAAGTCCGTGTGTCCCTATTCAGACCAATGCATAACGAGCGGATTTACTTATCAATAGCAACCATTATTTTGCTGGAGTCATGGAAGTGGTGACATCGCTTGTCACCGATATTCAGGGGAAAAAAAAGGAGTTGACAGTTTATTCCTTTTTCACGAAAATGTGCAAATACTAGACGTGAGAACACTCGTAGAACTGAATTTGAGAATTTTTTTAGAACAATTTTGTTTTAACAAAATTATGTACTTGTAAGGGGTGCTCACCTTTAGTAAACGCTATGAGATCTTTGCCCGCTAGCCTATAAATAGTAGGGATTTCAGCGAATATTACCTAAAGATTTAATAGGTCGTGAATGGGCCTGTTTATTTCCTCTTTTGAGTAGACAATATTGAAATCACCCATGATATAACAAACTTTATTTTCGTTATTGATTTTCTCTCAAAGTTAAAGTAAATTCATCCATGAGTTGTCAATGACGTGTGAGCCTGTACAACACCTTGAGTATCGTTTTTCCCTTTTTTTTGATTGATTTTCAATAAAACATGAACTCGATTTGGAGTTGCATTGCAAAGATCTTTTCTTATTTGGTATTCAGAGTGGCCTGATCTGTAACATACATACTCCCCCTTTTCACGTCCAACTCTATTTTTGTAGCTTCA